>ML790941.1:500735-511082 GCA_009831015.1 Picea engelmannii
GGTGGCTATACCTTTTTATCAATACAATTATGGATCCGCAGTGTATTTTATGGCGGCCATATCCTACTAAGTCTTGATCACCCAAGCATAGGTATGCCTGCCTTGGGTTTTGAATATGTCACGATATTTGTTGGATGTTTGTGTGCAGCTCCCATCAAGTTCTCCGAGTCTATACCCTTGCTTGAGCATCTACAAAGTATTTCAGTTATCAATTGGCATCTTCTAACTTCATACTTTGGGGGGCATTCTGTTACACATCAAAATTGCTCAACTGGATAAGTGTCGCATGTCCCTCTCAATCGTCGTAAGTGTCGCATCTTCCCTACAACTTTCGCAAATGTCGCAAGTTGGTCACTAGTGTCGCAAATGATGTTCAGACATACTGCCATGTCAACGACATTAAGGAGGCACTTATAACATCTCACATGACTGATCTGAAGAAGGAAAACTGGTTTACTGAAGTCAAATAACTCTCGACACCTGAAAAGAGCCCTGAAACAAAGGTTTTGAGGGGGAGCGCTCCCCTACTTCAGCCCCAGAAGCATTGGCGCTCCCCTACAAGGCTTCAGGGAGCGTTATAACGCTCCCCAGCCCCCTTTGAAGGAGCGCTGCTCATCTTGAGAGCGTTGATGCTTCCCTAAAGCTTACCAAGGAGCGCTACAACGCTCTGATGCCCCTTATAAGGGAGCCCTGCCTAATCTGAGGCTCGTTGAGGAGAATAAGGGGAGGATCTTTCGAGATTATGAGGCAGTTGTGCTCGAATTCTCGGTTTCATCAAGAGATCCCTGATCTAAGGAGAAGGTTCCCAACTTGTTCTAAAGGTAACTCAAGAGGTTAAGCTCCTCTTAACCTATATAAACAGACTCTATGATGGTGGAAAGGGGGAAGAATTGAAGATATGAAACTTATGTTCTTGGAGGAAACTCACAATCAGTCAAAGAAGAGTGATCAGTGAAGCTGCTGTTATCCAGGTTGTTGAGCTTTCAGACAAGGGTTAGACGAAGGGGACTTGACGAAGCTGTCGCATTCGCATCTACGATTGTAAGCACTGTTGTCGTTATTCTCATCAATATGACACGCTTGGCCTGTTTCTTTCTAGTTTGTGTCTAATGTCACATGAACTTATCATTAATTGATAGATCTGTTTTTAAACTAATATCAATAGAGTAGAAAGCAGTTGTATCTTGTCTTGACCGCAGAACTCAGCGAGGAGCAAAGGATTGGAGCGCAACTCGGAGTGTGCAAGGACAAACATCGATAAAATGTATTTCTGTCATCCTTCCTTCTCATGTGTTAGTTTAGATAGATTTGAAAGAAAGTCAATGTCCATGTTAAGAATTTTTTGTCTAGAGTTAGGGTCAAGCTCTTAGAGGCGATCTACCTGTCTGCAGGGAGATTTTCTTACAACAGTGACCAGCCGCCTATTCCACTTGGACCCCCACCATTGTTTCTTTCAGTTTTTCAATTTTCTAAATTGTAACACAATTTACTATTTTTGACAGTTTTTCGGTTCCTGAACCTCCAGAGCCGTTTTGAGGCTTTCTTGCTGCAATTTGATTTTTTGTTATTAATTTAGTTTCTTTTCAACCCACCTTGCCACAAAAAATGAAGGTTTGCCTCCACCTTGTGCCATTGTTTGAGGTTTGTTTAACTTAGTTCTATTTACAAGCATTTTTCTTTATCTTGTTTTCTTACACCTTGGAGTGTGTTTGGCATTGCCAACCCCCAAAATCGTAATGCTAGACTAGTTATGGTTTCTTTCATTTTCATGCTCAATGATAATGTATGTTACGTAAATGGAGTAATCATATGCTAGTGTAGGCCCATGTGGGCATAATAAGTTTATGATGCTCATTTAGTTTCCTTTCAAGCTATATTTCCTTCGAGTATTTTGCTTTCAAGTTCATTTTTTCACAAGTACTTTCTTCTAATGTCTTGTAATCTCATGGGCATGGTGTAACTTCATGGTTTAAGGCAAACTCAATTTTCACTTTGGCAAGTTCTATTTTTCAAGTACTTCATGTTATTTCAAGTTATATACATTCGTTAAGTACTTCCTTTTACTTGCAAGAAATCGTGTTCTTTACAATCAAGCACTTGACACTTTAGCAAGCACATTTTGCTCAACACACAACTAACTTAATACACCTTAGTCTCCTAGGCTCTAAAATTAACTAGTTTTAATAGGTCACCCTCTACTGACCCAACTTTGTCATCTAAACGAGAACTGTAAGGAAGCAACGGAAGGTGCTAGATCGAAGACGATCTCACGACGCTTGGCGTCCTTCCCGGGAGTACTTCTTTTCTTGGGTTAACCTGTGGAGCTAGGGTGGGGCCTTGTTTTCCTCACTTATTGAGCACCCAAAAACTATTTGGTACAAGTGGGGGGAGATTTGAGATTGTCACTTAGTTTAGGATTCATAGTCAACTTAACAATCTAATAATCATAATTAATCCACTACAACCTTGGGGCTTTTTCATTACATATCTTTATGGTTGATGCTTAGTAATCTTGCAAACCCTTGTCATTTCCTTTACTCTTCATGCAATTTACTTTAAGCACTTGTGGATGTTAACTAGGTGAACTAAAGTTGTGCCCTTGCCCTTGGAGGCTTTCTTTTGAGCATTGCCATTTAGTTTTAAGTTGTGCTTTGAGTTATTGGATTAACCCCTTGAAGTTGCACATCCTTTGGAGGCAACTTCATTGTTTGGGTTTGTGTTGTGTACTTGTGTATGCCATTGAAGCAGCCCCTTAGAGTTGTGCATCTTGTGTAAGCTTGATGTGTTGGTGTGATCATTTCCTTTGAGTAATCTTTAACTCCCCACATAATCAAGTAATCAAGTTAGTGCTTGTTTCTTTTCTTGTTCATAGTTGTATGATTGTATCTTTGATGTATCTTTAGACATTCTTAGATTTGTAGATAATTGTTTATCTCACTTTGTATCTAGTTCTAATGGTAGATCTTGTTAAGTTATTCTTTTGTAAATCTTGTTGTAACTCTTTGTAAAATCTAATCCCCTTTAAACTTTAGTTGACCTCTTGCCCAACCTTAGGCACTAGTCTTAGTTTTCTTATGAAAAAGGGTTTGCCTTTGCATTTGCATAATTGCACTTTGCATTTTTCGCTTCTCATATAGGCTAGATTCCCCCAAACCTTAATCAATTAAAATCAACTCCTAGAATTTAACTTTTAACTTCATCTAGTAACTGGGGTCTACCCCCTTTGGCTTCCCTAGAAGTAAGCCTAGACGGAAGAGGTTCAAGTCGAGGTGACAGTGGGATTTAAATCTAGGCATTGTGTCTCCAAGGACACACTAAGTGAGTTGGACTTAGTTCATGTTTGCAAGTGTGTATAAGGACGGTGACAACATCTAAGAGGGGTAAATTTGTCTCCCCAAGTATAAATGAATGCTCTCTCTCACTTATTTCTCACCAATTCTATTGCTACTGTAACTCTACCCAATTTTCTCCTCACTCTTTCATCTCTTCCATCTTGCTCTCATCCATTCTTTTGCTCTAATCTTTTGGAGAGGAACTTGTTACAAGTATTTGCAACAACTTCTTACTTGTTAATAGAAAGATTTGACAGACAAATGGTGTATTAAAAGTCTTCTTGGTCCATCTATGATTTGAGGTAATATTGCTTGGTGTTTATTTTTTGTAAGCATTCTTTTAGATCTAGAGTAGAATTTCCAAGCAAGGTATTTTGTTTGGGTAGATTTCCAATAGTATTTTTATGGATCTAAGTGAGTAGATTTTATATTTACAAAGTATTTTGTTTCCTCTAATTTATCGCTTCGCTATTTGCTCTTGTCTTGTAGTTTGCTCACAAATATTTGCAGGTTACTTCAAAGGTTTGAAAGGCTTGTTTCAGATTTGGAAACTTGTCTTTCTCATCCATTTTGAGCCTCTAAAATTTTTGCAAGTTATTTCTGTTATTTCCATTCAGATTTTTGGGTTGTCTTAACATCTAAAATAGGTCGTACAAATATATATATATATCTTGCTAGAATTTTCTGCAGAAAATTTATGTTAAAAACGAAAATTTTCTTTCACTTTGATTGTCTTTTGCAATGTTTTCAGCAAGCTTTTGTTTGCTGATTTTTGCAGATTCTCGTCAATACAAGGGGAAGTGTTTCTCATTTTGGGCCACAAAACACTCAAGAAGAGTCTCCTATTGTTGGGTAGCATAATACCCTTCTTTCTCATCTTTTCTAGCAATTGTAAGCAAACCCAAGGGAGTCCCAAAAGGGCTTGCACTTTTCATATTGTAAATTTTTGCAATTTAATTCTTTAGTTGTGTCTACATCTTGGAGTGAGTTTGGCCCATCCAACCCCCAAAACCATAAGTCTATGATAGTTATTTATTTTCTGCATTTGTTATTCTTTTGCTTGCCCCACTTGTCATTAGGACAAGGTTGAGAGGCTAGGTTTATTTTCAACATTTTCTTTCAAGTTATTTCAACCCTCTTTGGTACAAAAAATGAAGGCTTGCCTCCACCTTGTGCCATTGTATGTGATTCTCTTAGTTTAGTTTATTTTTCAGCATTTAATTTCAACTTGTTTGCCTACACCTTGGAGTGTGATTGGCTTTGTCAAGCCCCAAAATCGTAAGGCTGGTATATGGTTTTACTTCTTCATATGTTTAATGGTTAAAAGGATCTAGAAGTAGAAGTAACCATTTAATACTAGTTTAGGCCCTTGGATATATAATAAGTTTGTTGTGCTCTCTTAGTCTTACTTTCATTGCAAGTTACATTTAGTTGAAGTACTTTGCTCTCATTTTTCATTTCTACATAAGTACTTTATTTTTCTTGATGGGCATGGTATAATTTCATGGTTTAAGGCAAACACAACTTTTCAATTGTTGCAAGTTTATTGTCAATTACTTCATGCTATTTTAACTTATACACACTTGTTGGGTAATTCTCTTTAACTTGCAAGCAACTTTACTTTTACATTTAAGCACTTGAAACTTTAGCAAGCACATCTTGTTCAACACAAACTACTTAATTTACCTTAGTCTCATAGGGCCTAAAATTAACTAGACTTAATAGGTCACTCACTACTGACCCAACTTTGTCATCTAAACGAGAACTGTAAGGAAGAAACGAAAGGTGTTAGATCGGGGATGATCTCACAGAGCTTGGCGTCCTTTCCGGGAGTACTTCTTTTCTTGGGTTGACCTGTGGAGCTAGGGTGGGACCTTGTTTGCCTCACTTCTTGAGCACCCAACAACTATTTGGTACAAGCAGGGGGAGTTTTGAGGTTGTCACTTTGTTAGGATTCATTTTGTAACTTAATAACTTAATAATCCTCTAAATCCACTTCAACCTTGGGGACATTTACATTGGCACATCTTCTATGGTTGACAATTAATTAGTCTTGCAAGCACTCGATTTTCCATTTACTTTCATGCAAGCTTATTTTAGTTTTGTGGATGATTAATTAAGTGATTTTCAGTTACGCCCTTGCCCTTGGAGGCTTTCCTTTGAGCATTTCAATTTCAGTTTTAAGTTGTGTTGATTTGTGGTATTAACCACTTGAAGTTGCGCATCCTTTGGAGGCAACTTCATTGTTGGGTTTGTGTTATTTTTGTTTGCCATTGAAGTAGCCACTTAGAGTTGCACATCCTTTGGAAGCACTCTATTGTTGGGTATGCTAGCTTGATGTGTTGGTGCAATCTTTCCATTTGAAGCATTCTTTATTTCCTGCACAATCAAGTATTCAAGTTAGTACTTGTCTCTTTTGTTCATAGTTGTATCATTCAAGTATCTTGTATCTTCTTGTATCTTTTAGATATTCTTTATTTGTAACTTTGTATTTAGTTCTTCTATCTTTGTATCTAATCTTGTAATATTGTATCTAGTTCTAATTGTAATCTTTGTGAAGTAGTTTATTTGTGGTCTTGTGTAACTCTTGTAAAATCTATCTCTCTCAAACTTTAGTTGACCCCTTGTCCAACCTTAGGCATTAGTCTTAGTTTTCTTAGGAAAAGGATTGCCTTTGCATTTGGTTAATTGCACTTTGCATTGTTTGCTTCTCATATAGGCTAGATCCCCCAAACCCTTAAGTAATTAAAACCAACTCCTAGAAATTAACTTCTTAACTTCACATAGTAGCTAGGGTCTACCCCCCTTGGCTTCCCTAGGAGCAAGCCTAGACGGAAGAGGTTCAAGTCGAGGTGACAGTGGGCTTTGAACCTAGGCATTATGCCTCCAAGGGCACACTAAGTGAGTTGGACTTAACTCACGTTTGCAAGTGTGTATAAGGATGGCACCACAAGTGACAACATTAGCTCTTTTTTTGGGATGGGTCTTCCTTGTGAGGTTCCAAGAACCAGACTCTAGGGTGAGCAAACCAATTCCTTATCTATTGGGATATGGAGTCAAAAATTGTCTTGCTATTAAGCTCCTCTTTTTGGATAACATACGACCAAAAAGGAAATAAAAATGGAAATATTGGATATGACATGTTGGAATTAATTTTAAGAAAATGAAAAAACTACCTATCTAACCCAACTAGAAAGTCTACTTGCTAAGTGATGTTGATCCAGGGGGATATTGGTGGCCACACGCCTATTCCACTTGGACCCCCACCATTGTTTCTTTCAGTTTTTCAGTTTTCTTCATTATAGCACAATTTACTATTTTTTGGCAATTTTTCGAGTCTTAAACTTCCGGAGCCGTTTTGAGGCTTTTTTGCTACAATTTTATTTTCTGTTATTAGTTTAGTTTCTTTTCAACCCACCTTAGCACAACAAAGGAAGGCTTGCCTCCACCTTGTGCCATTGTTTGAGGTTTGCTTAACTTAATTCTATTTGCAAGCATTTTTCTTTATCTTGTTTTTCTACACCTTGGAGTGTGTTTGGCATTGCCAACCCCCAAAATCGTAAGGCTAGACTAGTTATGGTTGTTTTCATTTTCATGCTCAATGATGGTGTATGTTAAGCAAATGGAATAATCATATGCTAGTGTAGGCCCATGGAGGCATAATAAGTTTATGATGCTCATTTAGTTTCATTTTCTTTCCAAGTTATATTTCCTTCATGTACTTTGCTTTCAAATTCATTTTTTCACAAGTACTTTCTTCTAATGTCTTGCAATCTCATGGGCATGGTGTAATTTCATGGTTTAAGGCAAACTCAATTTTCACTTTGGCAAGTTTTATTTCAAGTACCTCATGTTATTTGAAGTTATATACATTTGTTAAGTACATCCTTTTACTTGCAAGCAATCATTTTCTTTACATTAAAGCACTTATTTAGTTTCATTTTCTTTGCAAGTTATATTTCCTTCATGTACTTTGCTTTCAAATTCATTTTTTCACAAGTACTTTCTTCTAATGTCTTGCAATCTCATGGGCATAGTGTAATTTCATGGTTTAAGGCAAACTCAATTTTCACTTTGGCAAGTTTTATTTCAAGTACCTCATGTTATTTGAAGTTATATACATTTGTTAAGTACTTCCTTTCACTTGCAAGCAATCATTTTCTTTACATTAAAGCACTTGACACTTTAGCAAGCACATTTTGCTTAACACACAATTAACTTAATACACCTTAGTCTCTTAGGCTCTAAAATTAATTAGTTTTAATAGGTCACCCTCTATTGACCCAATTTTGTCATCTAAACGAAAATTGTAAGGAAGCAACGAGGGGTATTAGAACGGGGACGATCTCACGACGCTTGGCGTCCTTCCCGGGAGTACTTATTTTCTTGGTTTGACCTGTGGAGCTATGGTCGGGTCTTGTTTTCCTCACTTATTGAGCACCCAACAACTATTTGATACAAGCGAGGGGAGTTTTGGGGTTGTCACTTAATTTAGGATTCATACTCTAACTTAACAATCTAATAATCCTAATTAATCCACTACAACCTTGGAGCTTTTTCATTTACATATATTTATGGTTGATGCTTAGTAATATTGCAAGCACTTGTCAATTCCTTTACTTTTCATGCAATTTACTTTAAGCACTTGTGGATGTTAACTAGGTGAACTAAAGTTGCGCTCTTGCCCTTGGAGACTTTCTTTTGAGCATTGCCATTTAGTTTTAAGTTGTGCTTTGAGTTATTGGATTAACCCCTTGAAGTTGCGCATCCTTTGGTGGCAACCTCATTGTTTGGGTTTTTGATGTGTACTTGAGTATGTCATTGAAGCAACCCCTTAGAGTTGCGCATCTTGTGGAGGCACTCTATGTTTGGGTTTGTAGGCTTGATGTGTTGGTGTGATCTTTTCCTTTGAATAATCTTTAACTCCCTACATAATCAAGTTAGTGCTTGTTTCTTTTCTCGTTCATAGTTATATAATTGTATCGTTAATGTATCTTTAGACATTCTTAGATTTGTAGATAATTGTTTATCTCACTTTGTATCCAGTTCTAATTGTAGATCTTGTTAAGTTATTCTTTTGTAAATCTTGTTGTAACTCTTTGTAAAATCTAATCCCCTTTACACTTTAGTTGACCCCTTGCCCAACCTTAAGAACTAGTCTTAGTTTTCTTAGGAAAAAGGGCTTGCCTTTGCATTTGAATAATTGCACTTTGCATTTTTTGCTTCTCATATTGGGCATGTTATCGCAAAGTTTGTAGTTTGGGCAAAGCCCAACTCGAGCAACAAATGTGTGACAAAACTAGGAACACCTATTACTGTCACCTTAATAGATACCCCCCTCATTCTAGTGATGGACAAGTCCAACACAGGGGAGGCTCCACGAGTGACCCTAGGAGGGGTTGTAAGGGAAAAGGGAAAGAGTTGAAAGAACCACCCCTATAGGTCACATTTAAAGGATCTTGAGGCTTGATAGAGGATGAGTATAGGTAAAGGAAAAGTTGTCAATTGATAGAACCTGTAAAACAAATGTTAGACAACCCAAGCCAAAACAATATATGATGAAATAAACCCCAAGACGGAAAGAAAATCAACAAGAAGCCTTGCTCTCCTAAAATTGCAGCATATAACAATGATATATCAACAACAATAGAATTATAACAACTGCAAATTAAACCATCAAAATCACCATATGATATGGACAAGAAAGCTTGCAATTAGTAAACAATTTTCATATGCTTAAACCAAGATTTCGATGTCAAAAGAGGGTCGTAAAATAGTGTTATCAACAAATAATTATGAAATCCCTATGGCTGTAGCAAGATTTTGCTACAACAACAAATTCTAACCACTAAAATCAACAAGTAAATTGCCCAAACAATAGCCCTTTATCTATAGATTAATTATCAAAGCTTACAAGGAATTTTCAGCGGTAGAAAAGTAGACAAATTGTATGAGGAAGAGTGTTTGTTGTAGTCTTAATGGTTGTAGCTTAATGTTTATTACAACAGATTAATCACTTGACCAAACAAGACACCCTTGATGTAGGAGAGCCTAAAGCATGTTGAATTCGAATCCAATTTTATCAATTTTAATCTCTCAATTTTCACGTTTATCAATGCAACAATTAACAATCTCTAATGCAAAGATTAGTGCTTTTTTATTAGAAGAATGGAGTCTCTTCTTTGGAAGGAAAACTAACCAAAGAGAAAGAAAAGGTTTTTGTTGAGAGTTAAACCCTTATAAAACCCAACAACAATCCTTCCAAATAGTCTAGCTTGAAAACCAAGATGAACAACATTTAATAATTTTTGTAGGGGTGTAAACCCTCTTACTTCCTAGAGAAAAATAACCCTATCCAAGCCTTGTAACAAGGGCGTAAACCCTCTTACTCCTTTTGGCAAGCCTTGTAGCCTAAGTCACCAGACACGTGGACACGGGACACGGAGGACACGAAAATACGAGTGTCGGACACGGGCACGACGACCCTCGAAAACAGGACACGGAGGACACGTTATATATATATATATATATTAAAAATATATATATATTAATATATATATTAAATTATGAATTACACATACAAAATTAATAAAATTGTAAACATTTAAATTTTAATGATACATATTACAAATTCATTATTCAATCTTGAATCATACAAATTACAATGATACAACTAGGTACTAAGTTCTCATGAATAATGACAAACATTGAAATCTGAAACACACAAGAAATTCAAAGCATAAACTGCAGTTTTCTCATTAAGTCATCAAAATCAAAATGTGTTACATAGACACCGACTCTTGAGTCACTGCTACAGGCTACAGCCTACAGCCACAGACTACTATAGGTGGGAATGCCAGTGGCAAATACATAATAAGGTAGAACAAGATACTAGAACCGTAGATAGAAGAATCCCATAGCACAAGACTGTCACTGGTCACTGGTCAGTAGTCACTAGTCATCTAGCTCCATGTCATACTCATCATCATCAAAATCAATGTCGTCGCCACTACTC
>ML790941.1:514283-526243 GCA_009831015.1 Picea engelmannii
TAATTTTTGGTGGAGGGTATAAGCCCTTTTACTCCTAGGGTTTTAAGATATTATTCTTGAATTTAAATAAGCAAGATGATAATAAATTGCATAAATTACTCACCAAATCAAAGAGATAGCATGCAAGAAAACCCTTACTACCAAGAATTATCCAACGATTTTCCAAAGAAAACCACCAAGAGAAATCACTAGTCTTTATTGCTCCAATAGACAAGAATTGCATTCCATTATGACAAGAAAAAGAGAGGTTGAAATTCCCCAAGAGGACCAAAATTGCACTCCCAAGAGTAATATTATCGAGTGATGAGTTATATCCATGTCACAAATGACTTGTCTCTATTTATTGAGGAAAACCCAAGTCATAATTTATCCACATTACAGTTAAGTCCATAATTTTAGCCTAAATCCAAAGTTACAATACTTAACTAGCAAATCATTTCGCTCTTTTGGCCCACATAGGGTACAAAATGATGGCATGTAAGCCCATAAAGTTCCTCTCCAAGGTGGCACATATGGAAGTAGGCCTCCAAAGGCTAGGATGTCAAACTAGGAAGGTGCCATGTCATCCCCAAATCAAGCTATAATGTGGGGCTTCAAGCCCACAACACCACCAAGTGCATCAAATGTGCCAAACATCCCCTCACTTCCCCTCAAAAGTGTGATGTCATGCTACCTCTGAGGAACGTTTGGGCATTAGGAGGTGATGTCCCTTTCTCTTCATGTTCCCAAGCCTCATTCATGTGCTAGAGACATCATCCAAGGTGTAACGTTCACCATCTTAGGACTCCAATGTGTGGGACACAACATCCATCTAGAGGACTTTCAAACCCCTATGAAAATCCAAGTGACTTAGTCCCTTCATGAATGACTTTCATCAGGCAAGGTCCTGTAAAGACAATCAAATACACCCTTCAAGGATCCACAAGTCATATGAATTATGCCAAGAAAGCCACATTTAATAAAAGAACCACTTGAACAAGTGCATTAAGCCCCCCCTTTTCAAATTAAACAAATGCTCAAAAGACCTTATAAACTTTGTCAAATTTAGATATGGGAAGGGTGTCATGGTGCCCTATTGGATAAGCCAATCCCCAAGTCAAGGAATGTTTCCCAAGAAGACCCTCTCTAGACCATGTATTGAGTATGAGGTGGATTGGGGACAAAACTCTTGGGCATGGGGTTTTTGACATATCAAGGGCTCATATTGTCTCATTTAAGGGTGCATTGCATCCCTTCGTTTGCAATGCAACATTTTTCCAAGCCCTTTATTTGTCTTTCATTTATTTTTATGGTTTGAACATTGAGTGTTGTATTCAATGGAAAGAAAAAGAGCACTACAATGCCACTTGAAGTTAGAACACATTGAGTGCCATATGCACTGGAAATTAAAGGACACCACAATACATTCTCCTATTAAGCAGGCATTTTTATTTATTTTCTTTTTAAAGGTCTTTCATTTTTATGGAGAAGCATTTCATGGCTCTCAGGACCCGAGGGCGAGCATCTAAAACGATAAATTATGGATTTTGACTTTTACAATGTTAACTACAACACCTCTGGGCCTTCAACCCCTTCTTCCCATGAAATGAGGTACAAGCCTTTCTTAGGGTCAATGAACCCAAAAACCCAAAAGATGAGGAAACCGAGGGGAAGAAGTGTAGACAGTGGTAAGTATGAGTGGGAATAGTACAATGACCCTTCAAGGAAACCCCCAAATAGCAACCCTTTTCCTGAGGGTGATCAACTTACTAGGATACCATATACACCACCAAGGTGAAATAAGGCAAAAGGTATAATTTCCAAGCAAACACTCCATAATCAATAAAGGACACTTTCCAACATGCTCAAATGCTTCAATTATCGAAGTGACACTTATGATGAGACTCGACTTGTTACCTCATGAAGCAAGACCTGTTGTCCTTTTTGGGTCACGCTGGTGTGGTGGACGTTGTTATGCTACTAACGATGAATCACCTATGGTGGAGAGGAGGGGCTTTGTCTACTCAATGGGGGCTCAACTGGTTACCTGGCTCTCGACACTCCATGTTTGCTACCTACGGGCCTCAAAACATCATTTCCTTAGTTACCCCTAGGCTGGGGGGTAATAAGGCATTCATAAGCCAAAATTCCAAACAGAATTCTATCCAAGATCAAAATGTGTTTCCTATTTCTTTGGTTTGGATGAAAGAATGCACATGTAATCCCTTTAGTAAAATGGTCAAAGCTATCAATGCCATAGGATATGGGAGGCTAGGGCATAAAAATCATTTTCTCGTTCTATAGGTCTGTGGCAACCAAAAGTTTATGGAGGCTAATTCATAATAAGTTGTTATGGGGAAGAGTGATGACTTCTAAGTATTTAGCAGGTAATTATTTCTTGGAGTGGATAAGAATGCCAAGAAAAAGTATATCTAACAACTCTATATGCTGAAAGGTGATGATTGATGTCTTTCCATTTATTAGACACATGTTAGTGTGGCAAGCAGGTAATGGGAAAAAAATAAGGATTGGAGAGGTCCCCTGGGTGAATTCAAAGCTTGGTTATAAACTTTTCAACAAGTTGTTCTTTGAATCAAATGAGCGTGGTATTTGTTTCTTTATGGCATGCCTAATCAAGAGATTTCAACTTCATAGGGAGAAATTCTTAGAAATCGACAAAAATCCTAACGATCGAGGGGGACAGAGCAATAGAATGGGAGGCATATACAAGTCTGCTACACTCTAACTTTATCAAATTTCAAGAGTTGGAAGAAGATTCCATGATGGTTGAGGAATGAGAAATCTAAAAGTTTCACTGCAAAGTTGGGATATTTGGTGATTGCGGAGGAGGCTTTTGAAGGAGAACGAAAATGGTGGTGTGGTCCTTTGTTTGGGGAACCCATGCCTCTTTAGAGGCGAAGATCCTCATCTGGTTGATTCTGGAAAATAAACAAACTGCTTACCTAGGATAATGGCCTAAAAAGAGGGTGGATATGCCCTAGCAGATTTGCGATGCGTAAGGCAGAAATGGAAATTGCACAACATTTGTTTGTTTCTTGCTCATTCGCACAATAGGTGTGGTCAAACTCAACAAATGCGCTCAAAGTGCATGGGCACTCTGTGGTGATCTTAATGTCTGGTTAAAAATGTGGAAGGACGACGAGGCAAACAGGGGTATCATCTCTCTTCCAGTATTTATTTTTTACTTCCCTTTGTGGGATTGAAATGTGGATTTTTCAGGACAAGGTTATCCCTCTGGAAGTAGTGGTAGTCTTGTCTATAAAATTAACTCAAGAATACAAGCCCGAGATAAAAATTCACAAGCCATGGAGGCCTTCAATGTCTTCATTAGGATGAAGATATACCTTGGGTTTTTTTATGGGGCCTACCAAGGGCACTCGCCATGCTATGGCACGGGACCAATTTTGGTACACGTTTTTTTATCCTTGTGGGCTTTGTTATTCCTAATAAATTCCCTCATTCTGAGGAAGGTTCAAATTATGGGGGAATCGAAGGTTGTAGTAGAATGGGTAAATGGGAATTAAACCATTAATGGCAAAGATTTTGCTACTTATCTGATCTCGGGTGGTTCTCCCTCACACACATTTTTAGGGAGTTCAACAAAGTGGCATGTAGAATTATCAAAGGAAGTTATTTTGCTAGACGAAGGAGCTTTTACTACACAAGGATTTTACGAAGGACACCTCTATGAGGAAATGTCTTTCCATATTTAAACATAGAATATAAGCAAATCCTTTTAATGAATATAGAAAGAAGATTTCGAAAAAAAATGAAAGGTTAGTCACTTTTTGAGATGAAATTCTTGAAGCACATGTAATGTACGACTAGCAAAAGGACAAGTATTAGTCAATCCTACACCAATCTGAGTTTATTCCTTAAGACCATCTTTCTATTCATGTTCTTCCTTCGAAATAAACTTACCAAAGCATCAAACATCTCATTGGTTGTTTTCTTCTTAGATAGGTGAGGAATGAGACGTTCCTTCCCCGAATTCAGGAGAACCCTCTCTGCTTTGATATCCTTCTTGTTGTGAGCTTCCAAAGTTGTCGTTTCTGTCAATGGAACAACTATTTTGTCCACTAACTCCCAAAGGTCATACTCCTTCAACACCAAAATTACTCTTGCATTCCAAGATAGGATGTTGGATGCTCCATCCAATTTGTCTTCAACTCTCAATGGTGTTGTTGCCATCCCTAAGGCCTGATAAACTGCCCTAGAAATAACCTGTTGTTGGAAACTGCACATGTCCTAAACTAGAAAAACTTGTACGTTTTTGTCACAACTAAACCCTTGCATATGTACATGCATGTTCTCACTAACTCCCGCGTATGTATGTGCTTGTCCCTTCTTGCAACCTATGTGCAGCTTCGTAAACCTGCAAAACCGTAGTTCTGTCTCATTACGATTGTTCCCCTGAAATCAGTTCTTCGATTTCTTCCTATCAGTTATGGATCTGCTAAGATCTCCTATAAATCTGATCGATATGTTGTCCATTGTTATGGATCTAAGATCTTACTTCCCTTCAAAACATGGACTCTGATACGATGTTGAAAACCTCTTACTCCAGCACCAAGGAAACGTGTTATCTAGTGATTTCCTTACTACAAATTGGATTAGCAGCTCACAAAATAAAAATACATTGTTGAAATATTCAACTCAAAACATGCTACAGAATCAAAAAAACTGGAAACCAAATCATACACACAAAACACCAATATTTCTGGGTAGATACCACTGAAAAAACCTCGGAGAGAAAACCAGTGCTAGGAATGATTTTATTATACTAAAATCAAAATCAAGACTCATGTAACGGAGATAATGGCCCATTCAGAGAAACCTGGCAAAGTCTGATCTTTTGTATGAACCAGAACTACGCGCTTTACAAGATGTACGCGATTGTCCCTACTCCACGTCTACCTACACGTGCCCATCTCCACTGGTGCCCGTGTACACGTACGAAAATCCTATTCAAAAAACTATGTACGACATAACGCTTTCGTGTGGCTTCACTTGAATGAAACCCATTTGTGACAACCTTTGTTCTCTCTTCTCTTTGATCTTGATCTATCCTTCTCAACCTATCCAAGATATTGAAACAGATTCCTTTATGATCCAATCCTCTCTCGAGAGAAGGTCCTTCTCTACTCTCAAGAATCTCAAGTATCAAGTGTCTTCCTCCTTCACCCTAGCCTTACTTTTACAATCACGAGTTATAATCTATTTCTAATCTCCAAAGTGATTGACAAGTGAGATTAATTCTCACTTCACTTTAGATTTAAATTACATGTGTATTACTTTTAGCATTTTCTTAAATAACTCAATTAATTAAATAATTAATAAATAAAAACAATTTACTTTAATAATTCTTTAAAAGTAAATTCAAGGATAGAAGGCTTTGGACAATTTCCACGCATCTAAACACAAACCTGTGTAGAAATACCTATTTGGTGCTACCACTAGCATCAACAATGGCTCCAACACCATTTTATTAAGTAAGTATTTTTTATGCTAGGGGGAAGTTGAATGTGAGGCATGCCAACTCTGGCAGGCGTGTCAAGAAAAAATCTCAACAAATAAGATTGGTTTAAGAAGAGGATAATCAAATGCATGTAGTGGGGATGGCAAGGCAAGCATTGGCAAGGTAATTCTTTGAATGCCAAGTGTCTAAGAAATCCTTATAAGAATGGATGATAGAGGTATGGCAATCCTTGCTTAATTATGTGCCAATATTTTATCCCCTAATGTGTGGTTTGTTTGCATTTATTTTTAGGTCTAAATAAGATGCTATGAAGTTTCAAGGATTACACTAGCTTTTGAGGCACCTACCATTGTCTTGGAAAAGTTGAGATTATACTTTGATCCACAAAGGGAGAAGATGCCACTATAATCGATGTGAGTAAAACTCACTATGTTGCCATTCGATTTCTGTAAATGGGGATGTATTTAAGGTAATTGTTAGTATCATTGGTTAATTCCTAGAAATGGATAATAGCTACCAAAATACCAATACATCCACCATTGCTCACATCTTGGTCACAATGGATCTAGGGAGCAATCTAACAAAGGAAATATTTTGGAAAATCAAGACATGCAACATTATCAGGTTTAGACTATGCCTATGGTCATCTAGCTAGTGAATGCACACTAAAATTTTCAAAGAGAGTGGGGGATAGCAAAACCCTAGAATCCCTAAATGTGGAGAAGGGAAAGGCACCTAAATGGCCTAAGGAGGGATTGAACACAATGGAAGGGGGATCAAATGGAGACATCTTTGAGAACATAAAAGATTTTGTAGTATTGCATGCAAAAAAGTCTCAATCGATGTAAGTTCAAGGGAACTCATAGGATCCTTGTGATACCCAAACAAGCCTGCAAATAACTAATGATGCAAGTATGCAGGAGTCTCAACAAAATGCAATTAAGTCCCCAATTCTCCTACAATTTATGTAAATTGTGGAGGAGGATTCTTTTGTTTAGATCAAAATATCTAGCCAGCTCTGGAGATTAACAAAATAGCTTCTCCCCTGAGAAAAACACAAGGGAACTTGAGAAAAAGGAGTTTTACCCACCAAAACTCTAGCCAAAACCAAACTCTGCAAAAATTTGAAAGTACGTTTGAAGTTGAACCAAGGAAAGAGGTAGAAAAATTAGAGTTTAACAAGGAGAATTGGAGGGATTAAGATCCCATCACCTACCTCATCTAGGGAGAACCCGAAAGCCCAAGATAAATCTAGATATCACTTACGATCAAGTAATTTTAGACTTGCCAAAGATAGGGACAAAATATGGGAATAATAGGGATGATCCAAAGTGTTAAGTTTTGCGCTATTATTAGGTTTCTTTTCAATTTACTAGATAACCATAGCATATGTAGGATCACTGAGAGAAACACAATCACAAGATACACAACATTTATCTTGGGAAACCCTCATGGGGGAGAAAACCCAGCAAAACTTCCTTAATATAGATAGTCAATACAATGCCAAGACAATAAACCAAAACACTAGAGAGTATCCAACACTGAGCAATGCGCCTCTCTCTTCCTTCTTCTCCCAACTACAACTCTCCAAACTTGCGCACTTGATGAGTGTATGAATGAGTGAGATAATGTGGTGCTAGCCTCCTTTATTTATACTAGTTGGCAGACGCTAGAAAGGTGTCTCTTCACTAGGTAGGGCCGACTTCTCTTCTTAGTAGTTAAAACCACTTTAATTAGGCCTAGGGGGCGACTTTTTAATTTGCATAATATAATTAGTGTTTTACCAATCCACAAAAGGGGATTTGGTCAAGTACAAAGCCCCACATGATCAATCCACAAAAGAGGATTGATCTTATGAATAATAACTCAATAATAAATAGAATACTCTTTGCAGTTACAATATTTCAACACAAAGGAGGGTTTGAAGTCTAGGAAGGGGAGTAAATCCCACTTTCTATAGCCCAAAACAAAACAAAGGTGATTCTACATTGAAAGAAAAAGGCATTCCTTGCAAGCGAAGACCTAGCAGAGCGTCCCCTATGATTTTTATGACTTTTATTGGTAGGGGAGTTTGGTCAACCCTAATAAAAAAGCTCTAATGAGACTAGTGGATATCCACAAACCAGTTGTAGTCATGATCCAAGAAACAATGGCGGATGGGGATTAAGATATCGGGAGAATTATCAAGTTTTTTGACAGATTGGGACTTTTTGACTCAGTTACTTTTTGTGGACAATGTTCTTTTACTCTATAATGGTTGAAAGAGAGATGCTTCTAAATTAGAGGAGATATTAGAATTGTATTATACAACTATAGATATGACGGTAAATACAAAAAAAAATTCAATTACTTTCAATCTGGTAGAGGAACAAATCAAGTCAATCCTGCATCTCAGACTTCCAAGTAGGTTTCAAATACTTGGGGTTTTATATCAAGCCAAATGATTATATGGTCAATGAATGGAAATGGTTCATATCCAAAGTTGAGAGGAGAATTAACTTGTGGTGTAATAGATGGTTATTTAGAGGACACCTTGTTTTGGTTAAATCAATGCTAAAAACAATCCTAGTCTATTAGCACTCCTAGGCTTTTATTCCAAAGGGGATTCTGAAAATTAAAAAAAAAAAAAAAAAAAATCAAGAAAACTGGTTCAATATTTTTGTGATCTGGTAAAAAAGAAAGTGGAGTATCTCTAGTGAAATGGCAACCCTGAGATATAGGAGGGTGGGGCCTCTAGAATATTCAGCATTTTGAGAAGGCACTAGATGCCAAGGCCTTTGGAGAGACTCATAACAAACTATGGCCCAATTCATCACCCATAAATACATTTAACCTAATACTATAGCAAAATGGATTAGCAGAGCCCTATAAAGCATTCAAAATGTGTCAATAATATANGAAGGCACTAGATGCCAAGGCCTTTGGAGAGACTCATAACAAACTATGGCCCAATTCATCACCCATAAATACATTTAACCTAATACTATAGCAAAATGGATTAGCAGAGCCCTATAAAGCATTCAAAATGTGTCAATAATATAGAAGGCCATGGATTCATCCTTCTCACTAGTGGGGAATTGGCTAATGTTGAAAGTAAGAAATGAAGAATAAGTTAGGGCGGGTATAAAGCTATGGGTGGGGGAGAAAAGTTCTCTATAAACGTCTTCACAATATGATCTCAACTCTTCAAAGAATGGCATCCTTAACCTAGCTCAAGACACCTCCAAAGTTGTCCAATATCTGGAACTACCAGTGGAAAATGCAAATCAATTAGATTTGGATGGTCACAAAGGGAAGCTCGTGGAGGCATATACAACAAAATTGAATGCAAGTTATCTTGGAATTAAGGAGGTGGAAGATGAATAGGTTTTGCCCAAGAATTCTACTCCAGGGATCTAAACTCGAAAACTAGGATAGTACAAGACCATGTATGAAAGTGATAGGCCTAAAGACTTTTAATGGTGGTAGAAACCACTATGGAAAATTAGGTTTCCATTGAAAGTAATAATATTTATGTAGTTGGCCATAAGAATAAGGCCCTCACCTGGGAGGCTCGATAGAGAAGGAACAAGCATGTTCCTAATAGGTGTGTCTTATGCCAAGAGTGGGAGGAAACCATATGTCACTGGTTGATTTTATGTGCATAATCTAGAGAAGTTTGGGAGGATATGGACAAATTGACAGCAATAAGAGGAGAATGGCCAAATTCAAGTCAATTGCAAAGTGCTTCACTTACTAGGAGAAGAAGCCGAAGCATAAATAATTTAAAGCCCTCCTTTTTATTGTTGCCTGGGGCATTTGGATTCCATGGAATGCTAGAATATTCAAGGGTAATGTATTCTCGCCTTTCATTGTGCATCCCGATGTAGATCAATTATTGCTACCTACACATGTCCTCCAAAAAGCATGCCTCAAAGGAAATTTAATCATGAGCCAATTGAAAAGTTGAGTGCTTGGGGCTATTTTGATGGTTATACTCAAGCTAACCCTCCCATTTGTGAGTCCAAGGAAACCCTCTTTATATCTAATACTCATTTCTAACAACTACAAAGAACTTCTAGCTCTAAAAATTGTTGTTATCTTTATCTTAAAAAGAAAAGGGGGTTCACAAGTTGCAAATCTTTGGTGAGTTGTTATAAATTGGATGTGTAGGAAGTTCAGGAGGGAAACTTATTCCTAAAGTTCACTTTTTGGGGAGAGATCCAAAGAAAGAAAAATGTCTTTAGCTATATTCTATTTTTTCATGTATATAGGGAACTCAATATAAAAGTTGATTCTGTATCCAAAGATGGACTTCATCTGGAAGTTGGGATTTGGGCACTGCTAGAATCCAAGGATGGCTTGGTTAAGAAGTTTTCCAAATCACTTTTTTTAAGTTATTTTTCTTTTGAGGTATTATCAATGATTGATTATCTACAATTCTAATCAATGTAACGTTGTAACAACATAGCACTAAAGGGTTGGATATCATGCCTAGCCAGCTATGGACAATTATATGAAAATTAGAGTTGTAGCCTAAATATGTTTGGCTATATTGTGATACAACTCGAAGATGTCTTTTGAAATCTGGGAGTTATATGAACAATCCATTTTCTTTATTTTTTATTAAGTGGTTAGTTCTGATATCACTTATGGCCTCTTAAAGCACTTATGCACATGTGCATAAGCATGATATAATTCTTTCTTCTTGAAAATTAATGAAAATGAGTTAAATTAAACCAAACATACCTCCTCCTTGGCCTTCACTTGCACCCAAAGCACCTATGAAATCTACATCAATTGAGTTGTTTGGCATGCTATAATTTCCCCACCCACAAACCCAACAAAAAAAATCTTATGAGAAAATTTTTTTAAAAGACTACAAAATCCTTATGAAAAATAATAAATATAAACTATGATAATATTGTAAAAAATATTAAACATAGACCCAAAAATGTATACAATACATTTTATGCAAACACCAAAAATCATAAAATCTAAATAAGTAAAGAGGGAGGAGAAGAATTGCACCCTAAATGAGGATGATTATATAGGCTTTGAACCCAAAAACACTCACCCTATGCCCCACCTACCTTTATCTACATTGGTTCTAATTTTTTTAGAACATACATAATTGGTTCTAATTTTTTTAGAACATACATATAATTATGTAGCAAAAAAAAGTTAATTCAACTATACATACCTTCTCCTTAGCCTTCACAACATCACTTTTCCCACCCACTAAACCCAAAAAAAACAAAACCAAAAGATTTTATGAGAAATCTTCAAATAAAACAGCCAAAAAAAACTCAAAATTTTATGAGAAACTTTTAAAAAAACACCCAAAAAACTCTTTGAGAAAAATTAAGCATAGACTATAAAATATAAAAACTATGAAATAGAAACCAAAAACTATATATAGAAATACATTTATACAAAGACCAAAAATCCTTAAACCCTTGATACGTAGAAGTAGGAAGGAAAACAATTGTATTAGAAATCTTGAAGATGAATAGCGCTCCTCCACCTACCACCACCTTAATTTCTCTGCATTGCTTTTAAATTTTAAAAATAACACATTATATAGCAGAAAAAGAGTTAAAATAAACCATACCTTCTCCATAGCCTTTGCATGCGCCCATTTCACCTGCAAAATCCGCATCGGCGCGGTTGTTTGGGACTGCCTTGCACCTGTGTAAATCCGCATTAGCTGGGTTGTTTGGGACTACCTTGCTCCTGTGGATTATGCGTCAATGGGGCTGTTTGACACAACCTTGATTTCTCCACCTACTGAACCCAACAAAAAAATATATTTCTTATAAGAATTTTTAAGAGATAAAAATAATATCAAGAAAAATAATAAACATAAATTATAATATATTGTCAAAAAAATATTGAACAGACCAAAAATCATAAACCCTTAACAGGTGAAGAGGGAGGATATCAATTGTATTCAAAATGAGGTTGATTACATGGATTTTGCACCAAAAGGAGACTCGTTCTCTACCCCTCTAACACAAAGATAAATATTCAAGAGCTCCGTCGCATTCTTTTGCATTCATTGCTTTTAAATTTTAAAAAATATGCACTATATAATTATGTAGTAGAAAATGAGATAAATTAATCCATACATATCTTCTATTGGGCCTTCGCCTGCGCCCACTGCACCTACGGAATCAACATCAGCTGCGTATTTGGGACTGCCTTGATTTTCCTCAACAAAAACAAAACCAATAAATCTTATCAAAAAAATCTCATAAATGCAAAGTAAAATAAAATAACAACCAAAGCAGCTAAAACATACAAAACAAAGACAACGGCAAAAAGAATACCAACAGAAAAAACCCCACACAAACTCAAACCCTGCTCTGCATAGCCAAAGCAGCAGAAACACAGAAAACGAAGGCAACATCAAAAAGAAAACAAACAGAAATAAATCCCACACACTAACTCAAACTCTGCCCTGCGCCCATGCCAGAAAAGGACACAATCACTTCGCATC
>ML790941.1:526293-550032 GCA_009831015.1 Picea engelmannii
CTAGTGCTTCAATCTTCTCCCTATGACTTTCTTGGCAAAACGGCTAGCTTGCAAGGATAAATCTAGGGCTGAAAAAGTGTTGCTAAGGCAAGGCTTTCTCAAAACCCTAGAAGCAAACCCTAGGTGTAACTTGATTAGGCCTAAGATCACTTCTTTCTTCTGGGCCTTGGTTCTGGGGCAGGTCGGGTCTGTCTATGCAGCTTTGGACCCCTTCTTTCGACCCCTCCTCAGCTTCCATCCCTACGGCCCCCGTGTGGGTAAGGCTCCCTGGTCTACCTATTCATTTTTGGGGTGATTCCTCTCTTAGCCATATTGGAAATGCTCTTGGCAAGTTTCATAGTAGCAGTCCGGAAACTAAATGTGGCTTCACTACCTATGCACGGATCTGTGTAGAGATGGATTTCAGTAAAGGATTCCCAGCACAAATCACTCTTCAAGGGATTAATTATTCTTGGACACAGAAGCTCGACTATGAGAATCTTCATTTCAAGTGCAGAAGTTGTCTTGAAACGGGGCACTTAGCCAGCAAATAGCATAAACTCCCTAAGAAAAAGAGGAACTCAAAGATCCAACGCAAACCCACATGGTGGGTAGGAGCTCTCCTTGAGCATCAAAGCATAGAACCGGTTAATGATACCTCAAGCGAGGAAGATACAGAGATTGTACCACAGAAAACGGAACAAGTCACCTCTGTTCAAGAGCAAGAGCCTCCTTCCCCTAAAAAGCCCACGGGGAAGGCCCAGGCAGAAACTGATCCAACCAGAATGCCAGGCACTTCACAGCCCGAACACCAGATCTCAAGCTGGGTCGACTTAGCAGATGAAGAAGGCCCCGACTTAACTGATGAAGACGGCCCTCCAAGACCGAAGGAAAGCCAATCTCATGAAAGCAAAGAATGGCAGACCGTGCCAAAAAGGAAAAAAAAAAACCTTCAAGTCAGAAAGGATGTAATGACCCGCAGTCGAACCGGGTCACTGAAATATCTAAAACAAGGCTGGAACATTTGCTGAAACACAGTGTTGTAACATGCTGAAACACAATGCTGGAACATATGCTGAAACACAGTGCTGGAACAATGTTGAAACAGTGCTGGAACATAAGCTGAAACACCGCTGTAACAATGCTGAAACAGTGCTGAGACACATGCTGAAACAGTGCTGAGACTTATGTTGAAACAATGACTGGAGTTTCGGCATTTAAATTTATTCCAGTTCTTTTAGAAGGCGTACAGGAACTAGTTCAGCTCACAAATCTATAGCTATAGAAGTAGAATAGTTCAGAAAGACAGGCCCGAAGAAATTCGAGGTCATTTTGTAATCGAATATGTGGCTAGTCCACCCCATTAATATAATCTATAACCGTTTCTTTCAAAAAAAAAAAAGTGGTACTAGGGGACTTCATATGCCTTGGGGGTGCTCATTTTTTGATCTATAGCATCCATATTACCTAACTACCCACTTGGTTAAGCAAAATTAGTAATTTTAATCACTTAAAAATCAATTTTCCTCAAAAAACCCAAAAAATCAAAATAAATCAAAGAAAATCAACAAAAGCAAAAATTAAGGAAACATGTGGGGACATGTTGGAAACAAAATAAAATCCCAAGAGACAAGGTGGCACCCATAAGATGATGTCCATAGGTCAAATGGCATAGTTAATGGCATATTTGATGGTTTAAGAGCACATGCTCAAAAGAAGGGGCGCACCTCTGCCTTGAGGTGATGCATTCTAGAAGGGAGATCATCTCTCAAATCCATGACTCCCCTATCCTTCACCAAACTATTGCAAAGTGGTTGATGGTTTAAGAGCACATGCTCAAAAGGAGGGGCGCACCTCTACCTTGAGGTGATGCATTCTAGAAGGGAGATCCTCTCTCAAATCCATGACTCCCCTATCCTTCACCAAACTATTGCAAAGTGGCAGCCTTTTGATATTTGGCATGAAGAGAAGGTTACAACTCGCCCCCCCTCCTCTTCCACTTGCCCTCACTTAAGCTATGTGCCCCTCACACTTGGCATGCGCACCCCTCTTAGGATCTTCACCCAAAAATGTATAAAACAAGGTCGACTTCCTTCTTTTGGAGTTAGTTGGAGCTTGAGAGTTGATATTTGTTGTTGTAACAATATTGTAATACTTTTTGATTATTGAATAAAAGACTTTGGAGGTCAACAATCATTGTTGTGATGTGTGGATGCTTGGACAATTATGCATAATCTTAAGATAACCTTGTATTTGATCCAAAATTTTTGTATATCTACTTTATATATCAGCCTTGGAGGTGTGTTGTCACATATTAGGGTAAGATTTACTCAATTTGTTTATTGTTTAGATCCTATTATTTTTCTATGTTCAGAAATTTAAAGATACATGTTTTTCGGATGAACTAATATGTGTTTTCAAACCTCTGTGTAAGAAAATATTTTTCTAATAAGTGTTTGCAATGATTGGAAAGATAAAACAGGTTATTCAAGTTTGAATAAGAGTGGGATAGGAAATCCATCCTTCAACTTATTCAAGAGATAAAAGCGATTCCCTATTTCATTGATCAAGGACCTCGTAGCCCAAGATTCAAGATCCAAAGAAAAGACCCTCTCATTCTCTTTCTCTCATTAATTTCAAATACTTTATGTTTTGTATGCAAAGAAAGTTCATTATAAAATTAAATTAATTTGAAATCTTATGCATGCATAACCTTCTAGATCTACGCAAAAGTTTATCTCATATTCAAAGTTAGATCTATGAGTAAAGTTTACATTTTGTTTGTTCTTATTTCATATATGTTTAGGCAAAAGAGTGAAGTGTTTTAATTACTTAAATCACGTTGTTGGGTAGTCTTTACTTGTTTTTCTATGACAACAAATAGAAGCAACCAATAGAGTCCTCCTTTAGTCTCTTTAAACTAACCAAAAAGTTATAAAAATTCATCTTTTTTTTACTTAGAAATTTTTAGGAAGTTTGAGCTGAAGTTTTTTTTTTTTTTTTGCAATCTTCAAGTGTCTATTAGGTGAAGTTAATCTAATCTGTTCGTTGTTTTATAGTAGGTCATTGAATAAAGAGGGAGAAATTTTGTCCAATTTGACCAAGATTGGGAGTTGTTTTGATCCCGAAAGTGAATCTTTGAAGATTTATTTCAAAAAAAAAAACTCGTAATACTTGTAAGCCCAAGTTATAAAACTCACAAATCTTCCAGAAAAAAGAAATAAAAGCAATTGTAAATCAGATCAATAAAATAAATGAAGCTAAAGAGGCTTCACTCTTTTCTTTGCCACCCTAAGGGGGAACCGATGTGGTGGTGTTTGTCTGAGTTTCATGCATGGTTTATTTTTTGCTGAAAGTTTAAATCTATCTTATGATCTAAAGATTAAGTAAAAGAAATCAATTTTTATAAGTCTTAAAGAACTACATAACAATCTAGTTTAGATTTCTTTTTGAAAATCACAATAATCTTTAATTGTTAGTTAGTTCTTTTTTTTTGCAATTTTCAAAGTTGACAAATAACGTGCCTCCTCAGCTCCTCCAAAAGAGGTTGGTCAGTGAAGAAATTAGTAATTAAAAAATATTTCAATTTCAGCATTTGATTTTCTTGTTTAAAATAAATATTTACCCCCAACTTTCAGTGCGATTCCTGACCCTTCCAGTTGCAAGCTAGTCTCGATCTGCTGAGAGTAAGTTTCATACACGCTGAGTTGGTCAATGGTGATAGAATAATTAGGGAAATCTCTAAAGTAGTTAGCTTAATGCGCGGGAAAAAGCCTTAAAGTGACCTGCGAAGTAAGGCGGGCCTTCTCGGGACCTGGCTTCCCACCCATTTTAGACATCCAACACTTTGAGTGAATTTATTGGTGAGACCATTTGGGTTTCGATAAACTCTCTTCAAATTTCCAAACAAAGAGTTAACCTCCAAAGAGGCCATACACTCTCATTAACTCAACATCAATTTACCTTAATAAAATACACGAACTACACTGCCCACAATTACCTTTAAGGCATTGGTCTCATTTACACACTTTGCAAAGCCATATGCTTCATTTACTTTTCAGTTATTTACTTGAAGCAATTTGATTTTACTTGCATCTAACCACTGTGTCTAAGTATCATTTTATGCAAGTACATGCATACACTCTCATTAACTCAACATCAATTTATCTTAATAAAATACACGAACTACACTGTCCATGATTACCTTTAAGGCACTGGTCTCATTTACACACTTTGCAAAGCCATATGTTTCATTTACCATATATATGTGAAAGAATTTGGTGTTTTTTCCCCCTCTTTTAACCATTAGATGCGAGGTTTTTGTTTCCAAAGTATTTCTTCCTACGCCCGTCTTTCTGCCAACTAGTTGTTTAGTAGAGCCTCCTACTCCTTTAGGGGTTCAGTGAGGCCTTGAGATCTGATCTGTTGTTGGTGGCGTTGCATTTGCTAATTGAGACTTTCCTGAGCATGAAAGATGTTGTCGAAGGTGGACTTATTCCAAGATTTCAGATGTTGTTTGAGGGTTTTTAACCTCTGTTGAAATCTGTACATAGGGGTCCCTGTTGGGATGGCCGCTTCTTCCCACCAGAGCTTGATGTTAGCTTGGACTTTTTGGTGTGTCAACCAAAAATTTTCAAAGCGGAAAGGCTTTCTGCCAGCAATGCCACTGATGTTAATTGATAGGAGAATCGGCCAATGCTCCGAAATCGGGGTGTCAATGACCGTGGCATTCCAAGCCAGACCATCCAATATGATGGCTTCTGAAATTAGAAAACTGTCTAATCTGTTGGAGACATGTTGAGCCCCCGAGCGTCTATTGGACCATGTGAAGGGTTCGTTGTCTGTTTCTACATCTATTAGATTCTAAACACCAATGATGTTGTTGAAATGCTCGCGATCATTTCCCAACGTGCGTGTGCCCCCCTTTTTTTCCTCCAGACCTCTTATCATATTGAAATCTCCCCCTAGAATCCATCTTTGGGAGACGATATGATTGGCAATCCATTCTAAATGTTGGAGGAAGGAGGACGAAAATTATAAATGGGTAATCTTTCCATCCCATGTTCGAAGATCATCAAATCAAGTTGTTGATATGTTGGTAAATTATGGAGTGGATCTGTAGGAAGGAGACTTTTCGTGCTCCCCCACCTCTTCTTCCTCCCATCCTATAGTGATTGCTTGCAGAAACATAGCCAACAACAAGGATAGGCCCTCGGATAGGGTTTTTCCGAGCTCAGAACATGGACAGATTACGGGGAGGCCATCTGGCCACTTGGCGCCAGATCAGATCTGCCCCCCCTCATCCATGACCTCATGGATTTAAAGCTCTCGCCGTCACTCTTCAGACTTCACTTGCGGCTAGCTTGTTGCACGCTCAGGAAGCTCAATTCCGTGGGAGATTTCATGGAGATAGGCAGGACGCCTCCACAGTCCCATCCGCACCTCAGCAATGACGCTCCTAAGTCCATGCTCGAGCGCGTTGGAACTCATTTGTTCCCTCAACCTCTCTATTTATGGCTCTCCCCGATTTTCAATTTCTTCCTCACTTCTTGATGCGATGTCCACTCGGCCTCCCGGACTTCTGGTTCATTCTTCTCCTCACAAGTTTTGTTGGTTTGTTCCTTTATCTTGCACCTACTCTACGCCTGTAGACAGGTCGCCTGTAGCCACCACCATGCCCCGTCTTAGAGGCAAATCCAAAAGAGGGGCGGCGGTATGCGACCAGAGGAATGGAGGCGCCTAACTATGGATCTCCCCCCTGAATCCAAAGGCACCCCCTTGCTGACTCCTGTCGAAGCTCAACCCCTGCCCAGCCTCTTCGTGAGACCACCCCAGACCTCTCCCCACTCTCGAATCCTTATGCCTGCAGACATGAGTGGTTTGAAAACCTCGGTAATTCGCTTGGTTTCGCGCCTCCCCTACCTCTGCTCCCCTCCCCTCCTCATCGTCTACCACCTCCACCTTCTCCCCCTCGCCACCCTCCCCCTCCACCCCCTGTCGCTTCCTCTGCTCCCTCCGTGTATCCATCCTCCTCCTTCACTCTCCCTTGTCCCCCCGCTCCATCCATCTTGTGACAAGTTTGTAGACAAAGCAACTATCATGGACTCCGTGGACGACCTCATGAGGGGTTTAGGGGATGTCAAGTCCGCCTTACTCGAGCTACAAATCAAGGATTCAGAATGCTGGAGCCGCGTTGACCTTTTGATGTCCTTCCCACAGGACCTCCGACAAGCCATCTTGGACCGAAACAGGCTCGACAGAGGCAAATCGCAGGTGCGCCAAGACTTCGTTGGGCCAAGGCTCGATCCAGGTTTTTAGTTAATTATGCTTCAGGTTTTAGTTTTTTGTTTTATCTCAGTAGCCATGGGAGGTTGGCCGGCTCTGGGGAGCTTCATCTATGTTTTTCCTGCTCAGTGTAGTATTCAGAATTTCGCCCTGCGTGGCAACGTAGGCTCATTTTTTTGCATGTTTTATTCTTATATTTTGGACAAGTGGCAGTTCTGGTTTCCCATGAGGGCATCACTACCACGTTTGAACAGGCGCTATAGAAAGATGTAATTTTTTTTTCTTACAGGCTCTAATACAAACTTCTAACTTTCAAAAAAAAAAAAAAATTAAGAAAATGAAAAACTACCTATCTAACCCAACTAGAAAGTGGACTTGCTAGGTGATGTTGATCCAAGTGGATATTGGTCGCCACCTGCCTATTCCACTTGAACCCCCACCATTGTTACTTTCAGTTTTTCAATTTCCTAAATTGTAACACAATTTACTATTTTTGGCAGTTTTTCGTGTCCTGAACTTCCAGAGCCGTTTTGAGGCTTTCTTGCTGCAATTTGATTTTTTGTTATTAGTTTAGTTTCTTTCCAACCCACCTTGCCACAAAAAATGAAGGTTTTCCTCCACCTTGTGCCATTGTTTGAGGTTTTCTTAACTTAGTTCTATTTACAAGCATTTTTCTTTATCTTGTTTTCCTAAAAATTGGAGTGTGTTTGGCATTGCCAACCCCCAAAATCGTAACGTTAAACTAGTTATGGTTTCTTTCATTTTCATGCTCAATGATAATGTACGTTACCTAAATGGAGTAATCATATGCTAGTGTAGGCCCATGGAGGCATAATAAGTTTAAGATGTTCATTTAATTTCCTTTCAAGCTATATTTCCTTCAAGTATTTTGCTTTCAAGTTCATTTTTTCACAAATATTTTCTTCTAATGTCTTGTAATCTCATGGGCATGGTGTAACTTCATGGTTTAAGGCAAACTCAATTTTCACTTTGGCAAGTTTTATTTCAAGTACTTCATGTTACTTCAAGTTATATACATTTGTTAAGTACTTCCTTTTACTTGCAAGAAATTATTTTCTTTACATTCAAGCACTTGACACTTTAGCAAGCACATTTTGCTCAACACACAACTAACTTAATACACCTTAGTCTCCTAGGCTCTAAAATTAACTAGTTTTAATAGGTCACCCTCTACTGACCCAACTTTGTCATCTAAACGAGAACTGTAAGGAAGCAACGGAAGGTGCTAGATCGAAGACGATCTCACGACGCTTGGCGTCCTTCCCGGGAGTACTTCTTTTCTTGGGTTAACCTGTGGAGCTAGGGTGGGGCCTTGTTTTCCTCACTTATTGAGCACCCAAAAACTATTTGGTACAAGTGGGGGGAGATTTGAGATTGTCACTTAGTTTAGGATTCATAGTCAACTTAACAATCTAATAATCATAATTAATCCACTACAACCTTGGGGCTTTTTCATTACATATCTTTATGGTTGATGCTTAGTAATCTTGCAAACCCTTGTCATTTCCTTTACTCTTCATGCAATTTACTTTAAGCACTTGTGGATGTTAACTAGGTGAACTAAAGTTGTGCCCTTGCCCTTGGAGGCTTTCTTTTGAGCATTGCCATTTAGTTTTAAGTTGTGCTTTGAGTTATTGGATTAACCCCTTGAAGTTGCACATCCTTTGGAGGCAACTTCATTGTTTGGGTTTGTGTTGTGTACTTGTGTATGCCATTGAAGCAGCCCCTTAGAGTTGTGCATCTTGTGTAAGCTTGATGTGTTGGTGTGATCATTTCCTTTGAGTAATCTTTAACTCCCCACATAATCAAGTAATCAAGTTAGTGCTTGTTTCTTTTCTTGTTCATAGTTGTATGATTGTATCTTTGATGTATCTTTAGACATTCTTAGATTTGTAGATAATTGTTTATCTCACTTTGTATCTAGTTCTAATGGTAGATCTTGTTAAGTTATTCTTTTGTAAATCTTGTTGTAACTCTTTGTAAAATCTAATCCCCTTTAAACTTTAGTTGACCTCTTGCCCAACCTTAGGCACTAGTCTTAGTTTTCTTATGAAAAAGGGTTTGTCTTTGCATTTGCATAATTGCACTTTGCATTGTTTGTTTCTCATATAGGCTAGATTCCTCCAAACCTTAATCAATTAAAATCAACTCCTAGAATTTAACTTTTAACTTCATCTAGTAACTAGGGTCTACCCCCCTTGGCTTCCCTATAAGTAGGCCTAGACGGAAGAGGTTCAAGTCAAGGTGACAGTGGGCTTTGAACCTAGGCATTGTGCCTCCAAGGACACACTAAGTGAGTTGGACTTAGTTCACGTTTGCAAGTGTGTATAAGGACGACGACAACATCCAAGAGGGGTAAATTTGTCTCCCCAAATATAAATGAATGCTCTCTCTCATTCATTTCTCACCAATTCTATTGTTACTGTAACTCTACCCAATTTCCTCCTCACTCTTCCATCTCTCCCATCTTGCTCTCATCCATTCTCTTGCTCTAATCTTTTGGAGAGGAACTTATTACAAGTATTTGCAACAACTTATTACTTGTTAATAGAAATATTTGACAAACAAATGGTGTATTAAGAGTCTTCTTGGTGCATCTATGATTTGAGGTAATATTGCTTGGTGTTTATTTTGTGTAAGCATTCTTTTAAATCTAAAGTAGAATTTCCAAGCAAGGTATTTTGTTTGGGTAGATTTCCAATAGTATTATTGTGCATCTAAGTGAGTAGATTTTAGATTTACAAAGTATTTTGTTTCCTCTAATTTATCTACTCACTATTTGCTCTTGTCTTGTAGTTTGCTCGCAAATATTTGCAGGTTACTTCAAGGGTTTGAAAGGCTTGTTTCAGATTTGGAAACTTGCCATCCTCATCCATTTTGAGCCTCTAAAATTTTTGCAAGTTATTTCTGTTATTTCCATTCAGATTTTTGGGGTGTCTTAACATCTAGAATAGGTCATACAAATATATATATCTTGCTAAAATTTTCTACAGAAAATTTATGTTAAAAACGGAAATTTTCTTTCACTTTGATTGTCTTTTGCAACGTTTCCAGCAAGCTTTTGTTTGCTTATTTTTGCAGATTCTCGCCAATACAAGGGGAAATGTTTCTCATTTTGGGCCACAAAACACTCAAGAAGAGTCTCCTATTGCTGGATAACATAATACCCTTCTTTCTCATCTTTTGTAGCAATTGTAAGCAAACCCAAGGGAGTCCCAAAAGGGCTTGCACTTTTCATATTGTAAATTTTTGCAATTTAATTCTTTACTTGTGTCCACATCTTGGAGTGAGTTTGGCCCATCCAACCCCCAAAACCATAAGGCTATGATAGTTATTTATTTTCTACATTTGTTATTCTTTTGCTTACCCCACTTGTCATTAGGACAAGGTTGAGAGGCTAAGTTTATTTTCAACATTTTCTTTCAAGTTATTTCAACCCTCTTTGGCACAAAAAATTAAGGCTTGCCTCCACCTTGTGTCATTGTATGTGATTCTCTTAGTTTAGTTTATTTTTCAGCATTTAATTTCAACTTGTTTGCCTACACCTTGGAGTGTGATTGGTTTTGCCAAGCCCCAAAATCGTAAGGCTAGTATATGGTTCTACTTCTTCATATGCTTAATGGTTAAAAGGATCTAGAAGTAGAAGTAACCATTTAATACTAGTTTAGGCCCTTGGATATATAATAAGTTTGTGGTGCTCTCTTAGTCTTACTTTCATTGCAAGTTACATTTAGTTGAAGTACTTTGCTCTCATTTTTCATTTCTACACAAGTACTTTATTTTTCTTGATGGGCATGGTATAATTTCATGGTTTAAGGCAAACACAACTTTTCAATTGTTGCAAGTTTATTGTCAATTACTTCATGCTATTTTAATTTATACACACTTGTTGGATAATTCTCTTAAACTTGCAAGCAACTTTACTTTTACATTCAAGCACTTGACACTTTAGCAAGCACATCTTGCTCAACACAAACTACTTAATTTACCTTAGTCTCATAGGGCCTAAAATTAACTAGACTTAATAGGTCACTCACTACTGACCCAACTTTGTCATCTAAACGAGAACTGTAAGGAAGAAACAGAAGGTGCTAGATCAGGGACAATCTCACAGAGCTTGGCATCCTTTCCGGGAGTACTTCTTTTCTTGGGTTGACCTGTGAAGCTAGGGTGGGGCCTTGTTTGCCTCACTTCGTGAGCACCCAACAACTATTTGGGACAAGCAGGGGGAGTTTTGAAGTTGTCACTTTGTTAGGATTCATTCTCTAACTTAATAACTTAATAATCCTCTAAATCCACTTCAACCTTGGGTACATTTACATTGGCACATCTTCTATGGTTGACACTTAATTAGTCTTGCAAGCACTCGATTTTCCATTTACTTTCATGCAAGCTTATTTTAGTTTTGTGGATGATTAACTAAGTGATTTTTAGTTACGCCCTTGCCCTTGGAGGCTTTCCTTTGAGCATTTCAATTTCAGTTTTAAGTTGTGTTGATTTGTGGGATTAACCACTTGAAGTTACGCATCCTTTGGAGGCAACTTCATTGTTGGGTTTGTGTTATTTGTGTTTGCCATTGAAGTAGCCACTTAGAGTTGCGCATCCTTTGGAAGCACTCTATTGTTAGGTATGTTGGCTTGATGTGTTGGTGCAATCTTTCCATTTGAAGCATTCTTTATTTCCTGCACAATCAAGTATTCAAGTTAGTACTTGTCTCTTTTGTTCATAGTTGTATCATTCAAGTATCTTGTATCTTGTTGTATTTTTTAGATATTCTTTATTTGTAACTTTGTATTTAGTTCTTCTATCTTTGTATCTAATCTTGTAATATTGCATCTAGTTCTAATTGTAATCTTTGTGACGTAGTTTATTTGTGGTCTTGTGTAACTCTTGTAAAATCTATCTCTCTCAAACTTTAGTTGACCCCTTGTCCAACCTTGGGCACTAGTCTTAGTTTTCTTAGGGAAGGGCTTGCCTTTGCATTTGGATAATTGCACTTTGCATTGTTTGCTTCTCATATAGGCTAGATCCCCCAAACCTTTAACTAATTAAAACCAAATCCTAGAAATTAACTTCTTAACTTCACATAGTAACTAGGGTCTACCCCCCTTGGCTTCCCTAGGAGTAAGCCTAGACAGAAGAGGTTCAAGTCGAGGTGACAGTGGGCTTTGAACCTAGGCATTATGCCTCCAAGGACACATTAAGTGAGTTGGACTTAACTCACGTTTGCAAGTGTGTAAGGACGGCACCACAAGTGACAACATTAGCTCTTTTTTGGGGATGGGTCCTCCTTGTGAGGTTCCAAGAACCAAACTCTAGGGTTAGCAAACCAATTCATTATCTATTGGGATATGGAGTCAAAAATTGTCTTGCTATTAAGCTCCTCTTTTTGGATAACATACGACCAAGAAGGAAATAAAAATGGAAATTGGATATGACATGTTGGAATTAATTTTAAGAAAATGAAAAAACTACCTATCTAACCCAACTAGAAAGTCGACTTGCTAGGTGATGTTGATCCAGGTGGATATTGGTGGCCACACGCCTATTCCACTTGGACCCCCACCATTGTTTCTTTCAGTTTTTTAGTTTCCTTAATTGTGGCACAATTTACTATTTTTTGGCAATTTTTCGGGTCCTGAACTTCCGGAGCCGTTTTGAGGTTTTTTCACTGCAATTTGATTTTCTGTTATTAGTTTAGTTTCTTTTCAACCCACCTTGGCACAACAAAGGAATGCTTGCCTCCACCTTGTGCCATTGTTTGAGGTTTGTTTAACTTAATTCTATTTGCAAGCATTTTTCTTTATTTTGTTTTTCTACACCTTGGAGTGTGTTTGGCATTGCCAACCCCCAAAATCATAAATAAGGCTAGACTAGTTATGGTTGTTTTCATTTTCATGCTCAATGATGGTGTATGTTAAGTAAATGGAATAATCATATGCTAGTGTAGGCCCATGGAGGCATAATAAGTTTATGATGCTCATTTAGTTTCATTTTCTTTGCAAGTTATATTTCCTTCAAGTACTTTGCTTTCAAATTCATTTTTTCACAAATACTTTCTTCTAATGTCTTTCAATCTCATGGGCATGGTGTAATTTCATGGTTTAAGGCAAACTCAATTTTCACTTTAGCAAGTTTTATTTCAAATACCTCATGTTATTTGAAGTTATATACATTTGTTAAGTACTTCATTTTACTTGCAAGCAATCATTTTCTTTACATTAAAGCACTTGACACTTTAGCAAGCACATTTTGCTCAACACACAATTAACTTAATACACCTTAGTCTCTTAGGCTCTAAAATTAATTAGTTTTAATAGGTCACCCTCTATTGACCCAACTTTGTCATCTAAACGAAAATTGTAAGGAAGCAACGAGAGGTGTTAGATCGGGGACGATCTCACGATGCTTAGCGTCCTTCCCGGGAGTACTTATTTTCTTGGGTTGACCTATGGAGCTATGGTGGGGCCTCGTTTTCCTCACTTATTGAGCACCCAACAACTATTTGATACAAGCGAGGGGAGTTTTGGGGTTGTCACTTAGTTTAGGATTCATACTCTAACTTAACAATCTAATAATCTTAATTAATCGACTACAACCTTGGAGCTTTTTCATTTACATATATTTATGGTTGATGCTTAATAATATTGCAAGCATTTGTCAATTCCTTTACTTTTCATGCAATTTACTTTAAGCACTTGTGGATGTTAACTAGGTGAACTAAAGTTGCACCCTTGCCCTTGGAGGCTTTCTTTTGAGCATTGCCATTTAGTTTTAAGTTGTGCTTTGAGTTATTGGATTAACCCCTTGAAGTTGCGCATCCTTTGGTGGCAACTTCATTGTTTGGATTTTTGTTGTGTACTTGTGTATACCATTGAAGCAACCCCTTAGAGTTGCGCATCTTGTGAAGGCACTCTATGTTTGGGTTTGTAGGCTTGACGTGTTGGTGTGATCTTTTCCTTTGAATAATATTTAAATCCCTGCATAATCAAGTAATCAAGTTAGTGCTTGTTTCTTTTCTCGTTCATAGTTGTATAATTGTATCGTTTATGAATCTTTAGACATTCTTAGATTTGTAGATAATTGTTTATCTCACTTTGTATCTAGTTCTAATTGTAGATCTTGTTAAGTTATTCTTTTGTAAATCTTGTTGTAACTCTTTGTAAAATCTAATCCTCTTTACACTTTAGTTGACCCCTTGCCCAACCTTAGGAACTAGTCTTAGTTTTCTTAGGAAAAAGGGCTTGCCTTTGCATTTGAATAATTACACTTTGCATTTTTTGCTTCTCATATAGGCTAGATTCCCCCAAAGCTTAATCAATTAAAACCAACTCCTAAAATTTAACTTTTAACTTCATCTAGTAACTAGGGTCTACCCCCCTTGGTTTTTCTAAGAGTAAGCCTAGACGAAAGAGGTTCAAGTCGAGGTGACAGTGGACTTTGAACCTAGGCATTGTGTCTCCAAAGACACACTAAGTGTGTTGGACTTAGCTAACATTTGCAAATGTGTATAAAGACGACAACAACATCCAAGAGGGGTAACTTTGCCTCCCCAAATATATAAATGAATGCCCTCTCTCCCTCATTTCTCACCAATTCTATTGCCACTATAACTCTACCCAATTTTCTCCTCACTCTCTCATCTCTGTCATCTTTCTCTCATCCATTCTCTTGCTCTCATCTTTTGGAGAGGAACTTGTTGCAAATATTTGCAACAACTTCCTACTTGCTAATAGAAAGCTTTGGAGGACAAATGGTGTGTTAAGAGTCTTCTTGGTGCATCTATGATTTGAGGTGATATTCCTTGGTGTTTATTTTGTGTAATCATTCTTTTAGATCTAGAGTAGAATTTACAAGCAAAGTATTTTGTTTTGGTAGATTTCCAATAGTATTATTGTGGATCTAAGTGAGTAGATTTTAGATTTACAAAGTATTTTATAAATCTAATTTATCTACTCACCATTTGCTTTTGTCTTGTAGTTTGCTCACAAATATTTGTAGGTTACTTCAAGGGTTTGAAAGGCTTGTTTAAGATTTGGAAACTTGTCTTCCTCGTCCATTTTGAGCCTCTAAAATTTCTACAAGTTATTTCTGTTATTTCCATTCAGATTTTTGGGTTGTCTAACATCTAGAAAATTTCAGTGTAAACAGAAATTTTCCTTCACTTTGATTGTCTTTTGCAGCGTTTCCAGCAAGCTTTTGTTTGCTGGTTTTTGAATATTCTCGCAAGAACAAGGAGAGGTGTTGCTATTTTGGGCCACAAAACACTCAAGAAGAGCCTCATATTGTTGGGTAACATAATCCCATTATTTCTCATCTTTTCTAGCATTGTAAGCAAGCCCAAGGGAGTCCCAAAAGGGTTTTCACTTCTCATATTGTAAATTTCTGCAATTTAATTCTTTAGTTGTCCATACATCTTGGAGTGAGCTTGGCCCAGCCAACCCCCAAAACCACAAGGCTAGGATAGTTATTTATTTTCTGCATTTGTTATTCTTTTGCTTGCCCCACTTGTCATTAGGACAAGGTTGAGAGGCTAGGCTTATTTTCAGCAGCGTTTCCAACAAACTTTTGTTCGCTGGTTTTTGCATATTTTCGCAAGAACAAGTAGAGGTGTTGCTATTTTGGGTCACAAAACACTCAAGAAGAGCCTCATATTGTTGGGTAACATAATCCCATTATTTCTCATCTTTTCTAGCATTGTAAGCAAGCCCAAGGGAGTCCCAAAAAGACTTGCACTTCTCATATTGTAAATTTCTGCAATTTAATTCTTTAGTTGTGCATACATCTTGGAGTGAGCTTGGCCCAGCCAACCCCCAAAACCACAAGGCTAGGATAGTTATTTATTTTCTGCATTTGTTATTATTTTGCTTGCCCCACTTGTCATTAGGACAAGGTTGAGAGGCTAGGTTTATTTTCAGTAGCATTTCCAGCAAGCTTTTGTTTGCTGGTTTTTGCATATTCTCGCAAGAACAAGTAGAGGTGCTGTTATTTTGGGCCACAAAACACTCAAGAAGAGCCTCATATTGTTGGGTAACATAATCCCATTATTTCTCATCTTTTTTAGCATTGTAAGCAAGCCCAAGGGAGTCCCAAAAGGGCTTGCACTTCTCATATTGTAAATTTCTGCAATTTAATTCTTTAGTTGTGCATACATCTTAGAGTGAGCTTGGCCTAGCCAACCCCCAAATCCACAAGGCTAGGATAGTTATTTATTTTCTACATTTGTTATTCTTTTGCTTGCCTCGGACTTTGATATCTAACCTTGTGTGTAGATTACATAGAGAATGGTGTCAACAAATCAATCTAGAAAAGAGGTTATGTTGAAAACAAGCCTTGCAACCATTAAAAGAATAGAGATTTGTGTGTAAGAGAGACATGGGACAGTTTACTAAACGCAAAGGTAAATGGTTCTCATCTCTCTCTTTACATATTTAGGGTTTTTGCGTTGCATAAGATTACTCATAAGAGTTTTGGTCTTTGTTTAAGATTTTTCATACGATATTTATTTTCTACATTTGTTATTCTTTTGCTTGCCCCGGACTCTGATATCTAACCTTGTGTGTAGATTACATAGAGAATGGTGTCAACAAATCAATCTAGAAAAGAGGTTATGTTGAAAACAAGCCTTGCAACCATTAAAAGAATAGAGATTTGTGTGTAAGAGAGACATGGGACAGTTTACTAAACGCAAAGGTAAATGGTTCTCATCTCTCTCTTTACATATTTAGGGTTTTTGCGTTGCATAAGATTACTCATAAGAGTTTTGGTCTTTGTTTAAGATTTTTCATACGATATTTATTTTCTACATTTGTTATTCTTTTGCTTGCCCCGGACTCTGATATCTAACCTTGTGTGTAGATTACATAGAGAATGGTGTCAACAAATCAATCTAGAAAAGAGGTTATGTTGAAAACAAGCCTTGCAACCATTAAAAGAATAGAGATTTGTGTGTAAGAGAGACATGGGACAGTTTACTAAACGCAAAGGTAAATGGTTCTCATCTCTCTCTTTACATATTTAGGGTTTTTGCGTTGCATAATATTACTCATAAGAGTTTTGGTCTTTGTTTAAGATTTTTCATACGATATTTTGGTCTTTGTTTCATATTTCTCATAATATATTTGGTGCGTATTTAATATTTCCCCGAAGATTTTTTGGTCTTTATTTTTTTGTGTAAAATATTCTTAGTTGGCCATAGACATTTTATAGGGCTACATAGAAAAGTTTGTGTCTATTGTTCCTCTCTATTTGTTTTCTTCTTTATTTATGTTATGTTTTGTATATTGTTGTTTGTTACTTTTGTTAGTGTTCATTTTCGTTATCCTATTACTATAATTCTTTCTTTTTTTTTGCATTTATGAGCATTTTTGTTATATTATTACTATGGTTCCTAGTGTTCATTAATTTGTGGTTTGTTATTACATTTTTTTTCATTTCTCTTCTCATATATTTTCTTTCATGGCTTTTATAAGGATTAATTGATGAAAAAATTAACGCAAAACCTAATAAACCATATTTAGTGTCTAGGGTTGATGCAAATTCCATAGGTGTAATGGGCAAAGGCAAATGAGGTATATATGGAGAATTTTACTCATTTGTTGCTATATATTCATATGGGTCAATGCAATCTTAATTTAACTCATTTATTGTATTATGCTTATATCATGTGCATCGCCCCAAGGGTTAGTTCAAGTGGTTCTAGTCAAAGGAGGTCACAGGTTCGAATGGGTTTAAGTCTGCCATGGACATCAGGGTTGGCAATTTACCCCGTTTACCATCCATGAAGTAGGGAAGTACTCGGGTTTCTTGTGGGGAAAAAAATAACTATATCATGTGCATTTATTTAAATTTAAAAACAATGTTCGTAAAAAAAAGTTGAAGAAGCTTTGATAAAATCATCGAATATCTATGTGAGATGAGAACTAATATTGTGGAAGGAGCAAGAGAGGAATTATCTTCTATTGCAAGACCCATTACATTCCGCTACAAATCTTCATTGTTTTAAATACAATAGTTTTCCTCCATGTTTGCCCATTTAAAAATTATGATTTTTTGCCTTTACATAAAATGTACTTACTTTTGCATAGGATTATTAATAATGGTTTTGGTCTTAAAATTTATCATAATATTTTTTTGTCTTTACATAAAATGTACTTACTTTTGCATAAGATTATTAATAATGGTTTTGGTCTATGTTTAAATTTTTTCATAATATCTTTCAATGTATGTTTAATATTTCATATAAGATTTTTTGGTCTTTTTAATATTTTTTTGTTTAGTTTTTGTTGGGTTTAGTATATGAGATGTCATTTCTACAAATGCACTCAATGAAAGTAAAGGCTAAGGAATAGGTATGTATGGTTCCATGTGTGTTTGTTTAAATTAAACACATCTCATATTATTTTTTATTTATTTATATATTAATGCACTACAATGCAAACCAAAGAAAGTGAAGAAACATTAAAGAAAACAACAAAATATCGTTGTGTTGTGTGAAAGAGATGTGAATAATGTAAAAGAGTGCAAAAGTAAAAGTGAAGGATGAATTCTTTTTTGGTTTTGTTATGAATTTATCTTTGTTTCATGTGATGATTTCCCTCCCTCCTTATTTAAGAATTATGATTTTTTATATTTTCATAAGATTAATCATAACGAAGGAGAAAAACTACTATATTTGAAACAAATTGAAATTCATTGTAAAACCAAAAGAAAAATTCATCCTCTACTTCTACCTTTACAATCTCCCTCACTACATCAACTCTCTCTTACAGAAAAATATTTTGATAGTTTCATCCACGCTCCTCCACTTTCATTTATTGCATTCAATAAATAAATAAATGAGAAATAATATAACATGCATCTAATTTAAATAGATACATGGAACAAACATCATCCTTAGCGTTTTTCTTCATTAAATACACATGTTGAATCTGCATCAACATTTATTTGTCCACCTCTTAAACCCAAAAAAAGAAAAAACTAAAATATATTAAATAGTTACCAATTTTTTTTGAAATATTAAACACAAAGAAACAAATCTAACAAGAAATTTTAATAAAAAACCAAAAATCTTGTATGTAATTTCATGCAGAAGTATATTAAAAAACCAAAAATCTTGTATGTAATTTCATGCAGAAGTATATTATATGCTGATATCAAAAATCATAAACCATAAATAAGTAACCATAAATAAGTAAGGAAAAAGGGAAAAAGTTGTATTTAAAACGAAGAGGATTCCGTACGAGAACATACATAGATCTTGCACCAAAAGATGACTCACCATTATCTTTTATTTCTATTATAGTCCCCCACATTTCTCTCATACAAAGATATTCAATAATTTTTAAGCACTCATCCACTTTCTAACATACATTGCAATTAAATTTAAACAAACACACAAAATATAATTATATAGAAACAAATGAATAAAATTAAAACATGATGTAAACATACAAATTTGTAATAGAAAAATAATAGATTCTCTCCTTGGCATTTGTCTACTATACTTGTGGAATCTGCATCAACCCTGAACCCCCAATATGGGTTGTTAAAGCCTACCTTAATTTTCCCCAACCATTGTACACCCCCACAAAAAAAACCATTGAAAAATATATGAAATGACACAATGAAAACAAAATATCAAAACACAAATTAGAATGGTCATCCTCACAAATACAAAAAATATAAGAGCCTGGACAATAGAAAAAAGCAAAAACACAACAATAGCAAAAGATACAACAAACAATAATTAAAATAAAAATAACAAAAAGAAAACAAATGGAGAGAAACAATAAACATATTATATATTATGCAATCCAAAATGCATCCATGGGCAACCAAGGACACCCTAGACACCAAAAAGTAGAGAAATATTAAACCGAAACCAAAATATATTATAAGAAATATTAAATACTCGCAAAATATTGTGAAAAATATGAAATAGAAATCACAATATCTTATGATTAAGATTATGCAGTAAAAAAAAGTATGTCGTATGTAAACAATAAAAATCACCCTAAATAGGTAAGTTAGAAGAAAACCATTGTATTTGAAACCAGGACTTTTTAGCATATCATAGATGGCTTTGCACCAAAAGATATATTTTTTTTTGTGTTTTTCCTCTACCTCTACACTCTATAGTAGTTTTTGAATGGACTCAAATTTAAATAAATGACAAATAATGTCAAAATTCTCAAATTTAAACAAACAAATGGAATCGTATCGCCTCAACCTTTAGCTTGACCCACAACAACTATGGAATCATCGGTTGTTAGGAATATGCTTAATTTTCAGCCCACTAAACAAAACAAAAACTAAACCATAAAATATTAAATAAAGCCCAAAAAATATTATGTTAAATATTTATAAAAATACCATATATAGATATTTCAATAGTTCCATTGATACTCCTCCAACTTTATAAGAAGACATTCACTTTAGTAATCACTTTAATAAAGTGAATTTCCTAAGCCTTGAGAGGTATTGAGGACGAAAGCATTCACTTTAATAATCACTTGAGAGATATTAAGAATGATTTCCACATGTTAGACACAAAACCAATGTGATAGTATATGTCTGATGCTATAAACATCGACAAGAACTCACTCTCTACCTCTATACACACACTCTGCTACACTCAATAATAAATAAATAACCAATAACATAACATGACTCTCAATGTCGCTCAAAGCCTAGGGGTTTTACAATGGCAACCCCCTACAATGAAGTCAGTGGTGTGGAGGGATGGTGTTTCTAGGTTCTATGGTGAAGGACTAGTGATGTTTCTCGACGATGAAGATCTGTAGGGGGCAACCAATGGAACCGGGGGTTATCAATCGATGGATTCCAAAAAGTGGAGGACATGTGGTTCAACGTCAAGAGATGTGCATGCATTAATCAATACGATTAGAGGTTCAAAAGACAGTTTGTATGGACAGTGACGTTGTGAATGTTAACGAGGATGTCTTGGGGTTCAACGATATCTACCTCTCTGATGAGGAATTTGTTAGGATGTAGAGGCTCAAGAGGGCAGTGGACTTGGCAAGATGGGGTCCGTCGGATCCGCCTAGGGGACTTGATCCAGAGGAACCTTTTTCTGCATCATATGAGGTTTTAAATCAAGGAGGTGGGAGCATTAAAGTCTTTCCTTAATTCCACATGTTCCACAACGAATCAAGGTCCCAAGGGACTCTCCAGCCTGTACTCATTCTTCTCTAGTGCATGCAACTTGTTCATCGGAGGAAGAGAAAAACTCTGGTGGATCCTAGAAAAAAAGTTAAGATACTTTGTCTGGGAATTTTGCACAAAGGAATCCAAGCATTCAATAGTGTTGGACGATGAAAAAAGAAAGGCGAAAAATGGTGGTTGGAGGCCATTCCTTTCAAAAGTGTAAATGCCCTTGGTCTCGACGGATTGACATTTGAGCTTTATAAGGTTTCGATGACTTGCTAAAAATCGACCTCTTAAAAGTGGCTCAAGAATCTCGAAATCCCAACAAAATGTGGGCTTCTTTAAACTCAACTTTTCTAGCCTTAATCCCTAAGACGAAAGATCTGGCTACCTTTGAGGATTTCAGACCCATATCTTGTTGTAATTTGATTTATAAACTAATAGCTAAGATTATCGCAACTCGCCTTAAGATTATTCCTAGCGAAATAATCTTAAAGGAGCAATATGGATTTCTCTACAAAAGGAAAATCTGTGATGTGGTTGTGCTTACTCTCCTCCATTCAAAGCCCAAAATCTCTCCTCCATAGTCATGAGGCTTGATCTCTCTAAGGCTTATGATAAGGTAAGCTAGAGTTTCGTCAAGCTTGGGTTGATCCAATCGGGGATGAATTTAAAATCGATCAATTGGATAATGGAGTGCTTAGAGTCTTACTCCTATGTTCTTATAAATGGTTCTCCGTCAACTTTTTTATCCGCCCACAAGAGGCTTACGTCAAGGGTGCCCATTGTCATCCTTTCTTTTTCTTATTGTTGTTGAGGGGCTCAACATGCTTTTCAAAAACGCTTGGAGGAGCGGCCTTCTAAAAAGCCTAAAAATCACCTCTTCTGAAATTCTTACTCATCTTCTTTTCGTTGATGATGTGATTATTTTTGGTGCAGGAACAATTCAAGAATTTCATGCCCTGAAATCAATTATAGACTCTTTATGTGTTGTAACAAGAATGCAAATCAATCTCATTAAGTCAAATATGTTAGTTTGTGACCTACAAGTGGAAGTCTTAGAGCAGCTAGACGCTAATTCTCCCCTATGCATGCAAAAACATCGAAGATTAGCTCAAATATTCTAGTTTTGAGATTAACTTCAATTCTTATCATCATGAAAACTGCTTATGGCTCATAAAGAAAATTCAAGCGAGGGTCACTTTGTGGGCAAGGCATATCGATGGTCATCTAGAGGGCAACAATTAGTTTTGATCAAATCAATGCTTTGTAGCATTCCAGTGTATTGGGTGAGTTATCGCACAGTTTGTAGTTTGGGAAAAGCCCAACTCAAGCAACAAATGTGTGACAAAACTAGGAACACCTATCATTGTCACCTCAATATATATCCCCCTCATTTTAATGATGGACAAGTCCAAGACAAGAGAGGCTTCCCAAGTGACCCTAGGAGGGTTGTAAGGGAAAAGGGAAAAAGTTGAAAGAACCACTCCTATAGGTCACGTTTAAAGGATATTGAGGCTTGATAGAGGATGAGTGTAGGTGAAGGAAAAGGTTGTCAATTGATAGGACCTGTAAAAAAAATGTTAGACAACCCAAGCCAAGACATTATATGATGAAATAAACCCCAAGACAGAAAGGAAATCAGCAAGAAGCCTTGCTCTCTTAAAATTGCAACATATAACAATGATATATCAACAACAATAGAATTATAACAACTGCAAATTAAACCATCAAAATTAGCATATGATATGGACAAGAAAGCTTGCAATTAGTAAACAATTTTCCCCTATTCATGCAAAAACATCAAAGTTGGGCTCAAATACTTTGGTTTTGAGATTAAACTCAATTCTTATCATCATGAACACTGGTTATGGCTCATAAAGAAAATTCAAGCGAGGGTCACTTTGTGGGCAAGGTATATCGATGGTCATCTAGAGGGCAACAATTAGTTTTGATCAAATCAGTTATTTGCAACATTCCAGTGTATTGGGCATGTTATCGCAAAGTTTGTAGTTTGGGCAAAGCCCAACTCAAGCAACAAATGTGTGACAAAACTAGGAACACCTATTACTGTCACCTTAATAGATATCCCCCTCATTCTAGTGATGGACAAGTCCAACACAGGGAAAGAGTTGAAAGAACCAACCCTACAGGTCACGTTTAAAGGATCTTTAGGCTTGATAGAGGATGAGTATAGGTAAAGGAAAAGGTTGTCAATTGATAGAACCTGTAAAACAAATGTTAGGCAACCCAAGCCAAAACAATATATGATGAAATAAACCCAAGACGGAAAGGAAATCAACAAGAAGCCTTGCTCTCCTAAAATTGCAGCATATAACAATGATATATCAACAACAATAGAATTATAACAACTGCAAATTAAACCATCAAAATCACCATATGATATGGACAAGAAAGCTTGCAATTAGTAAACAATTTTCATATGCTTAAACCAAGATTTCGATGTCAAAAGAGGGTCGTAAAATAGTGTTATCAACAAATAATTATGAAAGCCCTATGGCTGTAGCAAGATTTTGCTACAACAACAAATTCTAACCACTAAAATCAACAAGTAAATTGCCCAAACAATAGCCCTTTATCGATAGATTAATTATCAAAGCTTAAAAGGAATTTTCAGCAGTAGAAAAGTAGAGAAATTGTATGAGGAAGAGTGTTTGTTGTAGTCTTAATGGTTGTAGCTTAATGTTTATTACAACAGATTAATCACTTGACCAAACAAGACACCCTTGATGTAGGAGAGTCTAAAGCATGTTGAATTCGAATCCAATTTTATCAATTTTAATCTCTCAATTTTCAAGTTTATCAATGCAACAATTAACAATCTCCAATGCAAAGATTAGTGTTTTTTTATTGGGAGAATAGAGTCTCTTCTTTCGAAGGAAATCTAACCAAAGAGGAAAAAAAGGTTTTTGTTGAGAGTTAAACCCTTATAAAACCCAACAACAATCCTTCCAAACAGTCTAGCTTGAAAACCAAGATGAACAAGATTTAATAATTTCTGTAGGGGTGTAAACCCTCTTACTTCCTAGAGAAAAATAACCCTATCCAAGCCTTGTAACAAGCACGTAAACCCTCTTACTCCTTGTGGCAAGCCTTGTAGCCTTTCAATAGCAAAGAAAAGTAATTTTTGGTGGAGGGTATAAGCCCTTTTACTCCTAGGGTTTTAAGATATTATTCTTGAATTTAAATAAGCAAGATGATAATAAATTGCATAAATTACTCACCAAATCAAAGAGATAGCATGCAAGAAAACCCTTACTACCA
>ML790941.1:560380-573835 GCA_009831015.1 Picea engelmannii
GGGACAACCAAATCTGCTCAAAATATTTTCATAGAGAAACTTCATGACTACCTGGTGTGTAGCATTCCGGGTGGGGATCGCCTCTATCCACTTTGTGAAATAATCTGTGGCTACCAAAATCCACTTGTGCTGACCACTGGATGGCGGATTTATCTCACCTATGAAATCTAAACCCCACTGCTGAAAAGGGTCATTCACAACTATAGGTCTCAGGGGTAAAGATTTTAGTTGTTCCTTACCGGTAAATATTTGGCATTTGTCACAAGATTTGACGAATGCACACACATCTGAGAAGAGAAAAGGCCAATAATATCCAGCCCTCAAGATCTTATGGGCAGTAGTCTTCCAGTAATGATGACCGCCGCAAACGGCTGAATGAAACTGATGTGTCACTTCAACAGACTCTTCTTTATCCAAACACTTGAGAAGCAAACCGGCAGGGTCTCTCCAATATAACAGATTATTATAAATGCAGAATTTTATAGCTCTGAGCTTGAGAGCTCGAGCTTGAGTCAAACTGAGTTCAGGAGGAACTTCAAGATTTTGCAGAAAATGTATGATACCGATATACCATTCACAGGAAGACAAGTGCTCTGCAACTTGCTGACTGTCATGCTGCCCTTTCGCTGCCAACTCTGTCTGTGAATTTTTTGAACCTTCTCCTATGAAATTAATATCCAGCAGCTTATGATTTTCCTCCATTAAAATCTTGGCAAGGCCCTAGCCTTTTACCAACTTGGTGGGCTTCACTTCGATATTGAATTCAATCATCTTTGCAATCCATCTAGCTCTCTTTCCGTCAATATCCGGCTGAGTCAAAACATCTTTTACAGAAGATGAAGGAACATATGCGATGAACTTTGAGTGAAGAATATAAATTCTGAATGATTTTAAAGCTTTTATGAGAGCATAGGCTTGTTTCTCGATAGGGTCATACCTTAGTTCAACATCCCTAAGAGTTTTGCTGAAGAAAGCCACGGGATGATCAAACTTTTCCTCGTCTTTCTGAAGCAGGACTGCTGCCACTGTGTCATAGGAAGCAAATGAAAAAACTTAGAACGTCTTACTGTAATCTGGGCTGATCAGAATCGGGGATTCGATGATTGCTTGTTTGATATCCTGGAAAGAGTTTCTTGCGTTGTCTGTCCATTTTATCTCAGACCCCTTTTTTAGCATGCATGTTATGTGTTTGACTAATTCAGCAAAATTTGGTACAAACCTTCTCACAAAATTTATCTTACCGACCAGTGATTGAATGTCCTTCTTTGACCTCGGCAAGGACAGATTTTGAATTGTCTCCACTCGTGCTGGATCAATCATTACACCTTCTGCTGAGACGATGTGGCCTAAGAGCTTACCCTTCCTTAGGGCAAACTGGGATTTCTTGGGATTCAATGAGATCCCGAACTGTCTGCATTTTAAGAACACTCTTTTCAGATATTTTAGATGCTCCTCATGGCTGCTGGAATATACTGTAATATCATCAAGGTATATAAGGACGCACTTGTCCTTTTCTTCCACAAATGCTATATCCATGGCCCTTTGGAATGTGGCCCCGGCATTCATTAATCCAAAAGGCATCTTGACGTACATAAAGGTACACCAAGGAGTGGTGAATGCAGTCTTCTCCTGGTCATCAAGGTGAACAAAAATCTGATTGTAACCAGAAAAGCCATCAAGGAAAGACATGACCTTGGCCCCTGAAATCCTATGTAACAGGTGTTCCATCTTAGGAAGAGGATAGTTGTCATTTTTAGAGCATTTGTTTAAGTTTCCAAAATCTACACACAATCGGACCTCCCCATTTTTCTTCCTTACTATCACCAAATTGGCAATCCATTTGGAGTATCTCAAGGGAATTATGATCTTGGCATCTAGGAGTTTTTTAATTTCTCTCTCAATTACTGGCAGCAGAAGAGCACTGATAGGTCTGAGTTTTTGCTTGAAAGGAATGGTGTCTTTTTCCAGAGGTATCTTATGCTGAATAATATCGGGATCATAAGTCTTTAAATCACTATATTTCCAAGCAAAAACATCAGAAAACTCCTTCAAAACACTACAGTATTTTGATTTCTCATCAGCAGTCAATTCGGAAGACAAATTTATAAACTTAGGTTGGCTTTTACCTCCTATATTATGCTCTTGAACAGTTAGATCATTATCCTTTTTGTCTGGCTTGTAAGGAACATCATTCTGATCAAAAAGCCTTTCTAGGGGTACCAAACCCCGAGGTATGTAATTGTTTGGTAGCTGAACAATATCATGCTGGCCCAATTTTTTCTTCAGCTCAGGTTCCTGTGATTCTTCTTCATTAAGATTCTGTTGATCAATGTGCAAATCAGAAAACTCGTCCACCACTTGGAGAAATTTGTTGAGTTCATGATCATCTTCAAAAACTTTCCAATATTTGATGTTATCAGGTAAGGAGGGTCGATATTTTACTTGAATCTCATAGCTGAGCTTAGGGGGCATGGGTGGAATGAATGTGCTGGCTGAAACAGCAAAAGAATCAGCAAGCTGATTCATATCCCTTGGTATGTATGAAATTTCAAAAACAGAAAAAGAATCACGCACTTTCCATACTTCATCCCTGTAAGCCTTTAATCTGATATGCTTAGCCTGAAAAGTGTTGTTTACCTGTTGTATGATAAGGTCTGCGTCTCCCAATACCTTCAAACCTTTTATCCCCACCTCTTTGGCTGAATTTAAACCCAACAGCAGAGCCTCATACTCCGCTATGTTATTCGTAGTTCTGAAGTCGAGCTTGAAAGAGAAAGATATGGTCTCCTTTGAAGGAGAGATCAGAACTACTCCAGCACCTATTGAATCCTTAGTGTTGGCCCCATCAAAGTACATAGTCCAGACTGAAATATCCTCACCTTCAGAATGTTGTTCAATAGGCTTCACTAGCTGCACAGGAGTTGACTGACCATCATCAATATGAAGAATGCATGAACCAAAATCTGTATCCACAGCATAGATAGGATGATTGACGGAATTCTTTCCATCACTGATGATGTAAGCAAGCTGGTTTTCCCTGTAAAGTCTTTTCATCTCCCCCCCAAACACCGGAATCGTAGCGTATGGCAGATCCATCTGCAATGTACCTCCTAATCTTTTTCCCCATGAACGAGACAAAAGCAGCCCAAACTTAAGTGGAATATCAGCAACTACTACGTCCATAACCATACTCCTCATTGGTAATTGAGCAAGGTTAATAACCATGTCTTTAATGAGGCCGAGACCTCTGACTTTTCTAGAATCAAAGGAGAAAAGATCTTGGTTTGGTTTAGTGACTTCGAGTCCGAGCTCATCCATCACTGCCTTTGGCATAAGGTTATGTGATGCCCCAGAATCAAGCAAGCAATTGTGGAGGATTTTGTCATGGACATTTAGGAATATATAAAATGGTGGACAAGAACCGTCTCAGTCTTCTATCATAGGCCCTATGGTCACTTTAGGCTGATCATCTTGTAGGTTAACGAAATCATCTGATGGAGAGGTCCTATGCTCAAGAGACTTTAAGATGGCGGCTTTAAAGACTTCATTCTTCATGACTTCATTCTTTAAAGACTTTTGTTGACTGTGTAGGGAGTTCGGGTACATCCATTATAGTTGTGGCTAAATTAGCCAAAGTATCCAATCTAGTTTGTTCCTCCTCTGGTGATTCAAAATCTTTTAACTTGAGTCTCAGAATCCTGAGCCGCCTGTAGAGTTTCATATTTTCTCTGATCAAATCTCTGTTTCTATCTTTGATTTTGTCATGTTTTTCTTTAAGAGTTTGATTCATTTTGAACAGTTCAGCATTTCTCTCAGTGACGTCTGTGTTGGTTTTTTTGATTACCCTCTCTAGAACTTCCCTCTCATAAATCTCTTGTAGGAGCTTGTTGATTTTCTTTGCTTTACCTTTTTTAGGCCTGCTCGAGGAAGCTTCTGCTTCGGGTTGCCTATGGGTCTCTCGAGAACTTGATGAAGCTAGATTTGAATGAAACTTTGCCTCATGTTTGATTTGCAAGTTATCATTTTCTAGGGGATGCTTTTATAGGATCTCTCGATATTGAGATTCATTTTCTTTTCCTGTGACTGCTCTTGGGAGTAGGAGCTTTTCTGCCTCTAGCCTTCTTAGTTTCTGCCTCTGCTGGTCTTTCTGTCTGAAACTCATTCCAGAACAAAAAGAAACTCCACTCAATGTGTTTCCTCTGCAGAGCTTCTCTCACAAGTAGAGTAATCAGCCCTTGATGTGATAATCTGCTGCTAACCTTAGCAAGCTGGGCAAGTTAGCAGCAGATTATCACATCAAGGGCTGATTACTCTACTTGTGAGAGAAGCTCTGCAGAGGAAACACATTGAGTGGGGTTTCTTTTTGTTCTGGAATGAGTTTCAGACAGAAAGACCAGCAGAGGCAGAAACTAAAAAGGCTAGAGGCAGAAAAGCTCCTACTCCCAAGAGCAGTCACAGGAAAAGAAAAGGAATCTCAATACCCAGAGATCCTATAAAAGCATCCCTTAGCAAAAATGAAGGACTCAAGAGGAAATTACAGTTTGGAGACAAACAATCTAAAAAACCTGCCACAGGAAAAAGCCTTCTCCATCTACCTTACAGTGACTCTGAATCAGAACAGGGGGTGGCAGAGACATAGGATAACTTGCAGATCAAACAGGAAGCAAAGTTTCATTCAAATCTAGCTTCATCAAGTCCTCAAGAGAACCATAGGCAACCCGAAGCAGAAGCTTCCTCGAGCAGGCCTAAAAAAGGTAAAGCAAATAAAATCAACAAGCTCCTACAAGAGATTTATGAGAGGGAAGTTCTAGAGAGGGTAATCAAAAAAACCAACACAGACCTCACTGAGAGAAATGCTAAACTGTTCAAAATGAATCAAACTCTTAAAGAAAAACATGACAAAATCAAAGATAGAAACAGAGATTTGATCAGAGAAAATATGAAACTCTACAGGCAGCTCAGGATTCTGACACTCAAGTTAAAAGAATTTGAATCACCAGAGGAGGAACAAACTAGACTGGATACTTTGGCTAATTTAGCCACAACTATAATGGATGTACCAGAACTCCCTACACAGTAAAGAGGTTGCTGCCAAGCAGCCTCCCGGTCCTGAAAAACAGACCCCCCTTCCAGCAAAGCAACTGAAGAAACAAATTCAGCCCCCAGTCAAGGAGCAAGTCAGTCTTAAGGCTCCTTCAAATGAGGTAAAGGTTTCAGACAGACCTTCTCTTTCTTTCAATTTTGAATCAGAAATTCAAAAGGTTAAGATACCAATGCCTTTAACTGAACTCATATAGAATGAAGTCTTTAAAGCAGCCATCTTAAAGTCTCTTGAGCCTAGGACCTCTCCATCAGATGATTTCGTTAACCTACAAGATGATCAGCCTAAAGTGACCATAGGGCCTATGATGGAAGACCGAGACGATTCTTGTCCATCATTTTATATATCCTTAAATGTCCAGGACAAAATCCTCCACAATTGTTTGCTTGATTCTGAGGCATCACATAACCTTATGCCAAAGGCGGTGATAGATGAGCTTGGACTCGAAGTCACTAAACCATACCAAGATCTTTTCTCCTTTGATTCTAGAAAAGTCAGATGTCTCGGCCTCATTAAAGACATGGTTATTAACCTTGCTCAATTACCAATGAGTATGGTTATGGACGTAGTAGTTGTTGATATTCCACCTAAGTTTGGGCTGCTTTTGTCTTGTTCATGGGGAAAAAGATTAGGAGGTACATTGCAGATGGATCTGTCATACGCTACGATTCCGGTGTTTGGGGGGGAGCTGAAAAGACTTTACAGGGAAAACCAGCTTGCTTACATCATCAGTGATGGAAAGAATTCCGTCAATCATCCTATCTATGCTGTGGATACAGATTTTGGTTCATGCATCCTTCAGATTGATGATGGTCATTCAACTCCTGTGCAGCTAGTGAAGCCTATTGAACAGCAGTCTAAAGGTGAGGATATTTCAGTCTGGACTATGTACTTTGATGGGGCCAGCACTAAGGATTCAACAGGTGTTGGAGTAGTTCTGATCTCTCCTTCAAAGGAAACCATATCTTTGTCTTTCAAGCTCGACTTCAGAACTACGAATAACATAGCGGAGTATGAGGCTTTGTTGTTGGGTTTAAATTCATCCAAAGAGATGGGGATATAAGGTTTGAAGGTATTGGGAGACGCAGACCTTATCATACAACAGGTAAACAACACTTTTCAGGCTAAGCATATCAGATTAAAGGCTTACAGGGATGATGTATGGAAAGTGCGTGATTCTTTTTCTGTTTTTGAAATTTCATACATACCAAGGGATATGAATCAACTTGCTGATTCTCTTGCTGTTTCAGCCAGCACATTCATTCCACCCATGCCCCCTAATCTCAGCTATGAGATTCAAGTAAAATATCGACCCTCCTTAACTGATAACATCAAATATTAGAAAGTTTTTGAAGATGATCATGAACTCAACAGATTTCTCCAAGTGGTGGACGAGTTTTCTGATTTGCACATTGATCAACAGAATCTTAATGAAGAAGAATCACAGGAACCTGAGCTGAAGAAAAAGTTGGGCCAGCATGATATTGTTCAGCTACCAAACAATTACATACCTCGGGGTTTGGTACCCCTAGAAAGGCTTTTTGATCAGAATGATGTTCCTTACAAGCCAGACAAAAAGGATAATGATCCAGTTGTTCAAGAGCATAATATAGGAGGTAAAAGCCAGCCTAAGTTTATAAATTTGTCTTCTGAATTGACTGCTGATGAGAAATCAAAATACTGTAGAGGAGTTTTCTGATGTTTTTGCTTGGAAATATAGTGATTTAAAGACTTATGATCCCGATATTATTCAGCATAAGATACCTCTGGAAAAAGACACCATTCCTTTCAAGCAAAAACTCAGACCTATCAGTCCTCTTCTGCTGCCAGTAATTGAGAGAGAAATTAAAAAACTCCTAGATGCCAAGATCATAATTCTCTTGAGTTACTCCAAATGGATTGTCAATTTGGTGATAGTAAGGAAGAAAAATGGGGAGGTCCGATTGTGTGTAGATTTTAGAAACTTAAACAAATGCTCTAAAAAGGACAACTATCATCTTCCTAAGATGGAACACCTATTACAGAGGGTTTCAGGGGCCAAGGTCATGTATTCCTTGATGGCTTTTCTAGTTACAATCAGATTTATGTTCACCCTGATGACCAGGAGAAGACTGCATTCACCACTCCTTGGGATACCTTTATGTACCCCAAGATGCCTTTTGGATTAATGAATGTCGGGGCCACATTCCAAAGGGCCATGGATATAGCATTTGTGGAAGAAAAAGACAAGTTCGTCCTTATATACCTTGATGATATTACAGTATATTCCAACAGCCATGAGGAGCATCTAAAACATCTGAAAAGAGTATTTTTAAAATGCAGACAGTTCGGGATCTCATTGAATCCCAAGAAATCTCAGTTTGCCCTAAGGAAAGGTAAGCTCTTAGGCCACATCGTCTCAGCAAAAAGTGTAATGATTGATCCAGCACGAGTGAAGGCAATTCAAAATCTGTCCTTGCCGAGGTCAAAGAAGGACATTCAATCACTGCTCGGTAAGATAAATTTTGTGAGAAGGTTTGTACCAAATTTTGTTGAATTAGTCAAACACATAACATGCATGCTGAAAAAGGGGTCTGAGATAAAATGGACAGACAACGCAAGAAACTCTTTCCAGGATATCAAGCAAGCAATCATCGAATACACGATTCTGATCAGCCCAAATTACAGTAAGACGTTCTGTGTTTTTTCATTTGCTTCCTATGACACAGTGGCAGCAGTCCTGCTTCAGAAAGACGAGGAAAAGTTTGATCATCCCGTGGTTTTCTTCAGCAAAACTCTCAGGGATGTTGAACTAAGGTATGACCCTATCGAGAAACAAGCTTATGCTCTCATAAAAGCTTTAAAATCATTCAAAATTTATATTCTTCACTCAAAGGTCATCGCAAATGTTCCTTCATCTTCTGTAAAAGATGTTTTGACTCAGTCGGATATTGACGGAAAGAGAGCTAGATGGATTGCAAAGATGATTGAATTCAATATCGAAGTGAAGCCCACCAAGTTGGTAAAAGGCCAGGGCCTTGCCAAGCTTTTAACGGAGGAAAATCATAAGCTGCTAGATATTAATTTCATAGGATAAAGAAGAGTATTTGGATAAGTTTGCTTCTCAAGTGTTTGGATAAAGAAGAGTATGTTGAAGTGACACATCAGTTTCATTCAGCCGTTTGCGGCGGTCATCATTATTGGAAGACTAATGCCTATAAGATCTTGAGGGCTGGATATTATTGGCCTTTTCTCTTCTCAGATGTGTGTGCATTCGTCAAATCTTATGACAAATGCCAAAGATTTACCGATAAGGAACAACTAAAATCTTTACCCCTGAGACCTATAGTTGTGAATGGCCCTTTTCAGCAGTGGGGTTTAGATTTCATAGGTGAGATAAATCCTTCATCCAGTGGTCAGCACAAGTGGATTTTGGTAGCCACAGATTATTTCACAAAGTGGATAGAGGCGATCCCCACCCGGAATGCCACACACCAGGTAGTCATGAAGTTTCTCTATGAAAATATGTTGAGCAGATTTGGTTGTCCCAAGAGGTTGGTAGCAGATAATGCAGCAGCGTTTAAAGCAAAAGCATTCGTAGACATGTGTGAATCAATGGGCATTCAGCTTGTACACTAGAGTCCCTACTATCCTCAAGGTAATGGCTTGGCTGAATCGTCAAATAAGAGCTTGATCAAAATCATAAAAAAACTGTTAGAGGAAAATAAAAAGAATTGGGATTCCAAACTGAAATTTTCTCTGTGGGCAGACAGAGTAACTATTAAAAAATCCATAGGAACTTCCCCATTCAAGTTGGTTTATGGGACTGATGCAATTTTTCCTGTGCAGTTAGTTTTGTCTGTGGCTAAGTTCTTTCAGGAAGAGCAGACTGAGAAAAATGACATGTTAAGAAGGATGTTGGATTTGGTGGAACTGCAACAAGCTCGTGAACAGTTAGTGGATAGATCAGAAGCTCATCAAATGCAGATCAAAAAGACGTTTGACAAAAAGGGGAAGGTGGATTGTTTTCAGATCGGTGACTGGATTCTAAAATGGGATGCTCTTCGACAGGAGAAAGGCAAGCATAGCAAGTTCGATTCCTTGTGGACAAGACCTTTTATGATTACTCAGGTGCAAAACAACAACAATAGGTGCAGAATCTGAAGGGTGAAGAAGTGTTCAGTGGCCCGGTAAACGGGGGGTTTTTAAAACTTTATTTCGTCTAAGGCTGCAAATCCTAGACATTGTAATGTTAGTCTTAATTTTTATGTTTCAATAACTCCATACCCAATGGAAACACTAGCATATAGTTTAGTTTTTAGGTTCTTTTCTTGGAAAGGCATTGATTCTATGGTTCTTGAAACCTCACAGGGAGGTGTTCATCACCAATAGGAGCCAGTGTTAACTCCTCAAATAAATTAGTGGATTTTATTTGCTTTTTAGATGATAGGTTGTGATCTAAATTTAATTCCTAAATTTCTGAAGATAGGTTAGAGAGTCTGTATTTTGAAAATAATCTCAAAAGAAATGTTGATTTTGGTTCGATCAAGAAAAAGGCAAAATATCAGGTTTCGGTGGTTTTGGCGAGCCTCCACTGTGCTCATTAACCACCGAAAGTTTTCATTTTCGGTAGATAAGGGGTCGAAGCAGAATGCAAGTAACCATCGAAAGTGTTTGAACGAAAAAAACGAAAGATCGTACTTTCGCACGGGCCAGATGTCAAAGATCGACGCAATGGTTAGAAATACAAACGTCGAAAGCTCGCCATGCGGGAGATGATGCACATTCGTGGCGTCCATCCGAAAGGTTTGAAGCACCTGTGTCTTATCCATCGCATTGATCATTTCAAATCCACGCAGGGCGGTGATTGGTAGGTATGATTGCACGGAGCTACCCTCCATTTCAGTGGCAAGTGCGTCATCCATCATTACCAGGTCTGTTATCACTCCAGGAAACTCTCATAGGATGTAAGTCGGAGATGCCTGGTAACTAACTCTTTTTTGGGAAATATTTTCTTAATAATGATGTGTTTTTGTGGATCAAGATGAATATCTAAGGACTGGGCTGTGTTTTCAGGACTGTCTAGGAATATAAAATCTCACAAGACCTTCTAGCTATGCAGTCAAACAAGGTTTGATTAAATGGGTAAGGAAACAGCTATTGAACCAGATTATACTTCATACCAACAAGCACAATGGGCTTAATAACCAAGAAATATCTTATGATCATCAACTTAATCAATCAACATATGAGATGACAGTCATATACAGATTGAATGAGCATTAACAAAGAACATTCACTCACAAGATATCAGAGACAGGAAAGAGAAATCTGACAACACAACTGAGGGAAGCTTGAAATCTTTCATATAATAAGAATAAGTCTTTTTGTTACAGTGGCAGCATCATAGCACTCAAAATCGAACCCTTGGTTCATATTCTATTCTAATATTTATAACATTTCAAAGTGGTTCTCTGATCCTAAAAACATGGATCAAATCAACTAAAAATAGCAAGTAAAAATCTGTTGAAAAGAAGTGGGATGCTTCCTCAAAATGAGGGCAATCCCAGATTTGTCTCAATTGATTTTTGGTGATGTGTAGAGCAGGCTCCCAAGGCTAAATGATCATTCTTCAATGGAGACCAAGTCGAATTGGTTGATGTGGCAAAGTATCATGTCGTTCTGTTCAACATAAATTGTCCATATACCTTTGAAATAACTCCTTTCTCCATCATATATCAAAAATCACTGCTGAACTAGTTCTGATAATTCATTAGACATGCATTGGAAAAGGTTCCGAATCTTTTCATATCAAAAATCCCTGACCTGTGTAAAAACTCATTCAATTCTGGACACAGACTTTTGGTGGTTGATTGGAACAGTTCCTGGGTGAGTTATCCACCGAAAGCGCCTGTTTCGGTGGTTAATGAGCGCAGTGGGGCTCGCCTAAACCACCGAATGTTGCGCTTTGAAGACCTTTCAAAATTGCAAAAATGATTGTTCTGAAACTTCTTTTACCACTCAAGCTTTCTTGGATACTGTAGTCTTGATTCGAGCAGACCTTCGAACCTTTGCTGACTGTGTAGGGGCATCTGTTACATCTATTATAGTTGTGGCTAAGTTAGCCAAAGTATCTAAACCAATTTGTTTTTCTTCAGGTGCTTCGAACTCTTTTAGCTTGAGTCTCAGGGTCCTGACCTGCCTGTATAATTTCATATTTTCTCTAATCAACTCTCTGTTTCTACCTTTGATTGAATCATGTTTTTCTTTAAGAGTTTCATTCTCTTTGAATAGTTCAGCATTTCTCTCAGTGAGGTCTGTGTTTGCCTTTTTTATTACCCTCTCCAATAGTTCCATCTCATAAATCTCTCGCAGAAGCTTATTGATCTTCTTGCTCTTGCCTTTCTGAGGCCTGTTTGATGAGGCTTCTGCTTTTGGTTGCCTGTGTGTTTCTGAAGGCTTTGGTGGAGGTATATTTATCTTCACTTTTGCATCCTGTTTGATCTGTAAGTTATCCTGTGTTTTTGTCATTTCCTACTCTGAATCAGAGTCACTATAAGGTAGGTTGAGAGGGTTTTTCCCTGTGACAAGGTTTCTGTCTTCAAACTTTAACTTCCTCTTGATTCCTCCATGTTTGATGGATGATGCTTTTATAGAATCCCTGGGCATTGAAATCTCTTTCCTCCTCCTGTGACTACTCTTGAGAGTAGGATCATTTTTGCTTCTAGACTTCTTTGTTTTTATCTCTGGAGGTTTTTCTGTCTGAAACTCATTCCAAAACAAGAAAAAACTCCATTCTATTTGCTTCCTCTGAAGAGTTGCTTTGACAAGGAGGGTAATCAACCCCCGATGTGATATTCTGCTTATAACTTTAGTAGGCTGAGTTTTTACCTGTTTTTCCATCTTGATCAGGGTTCTATGAAAGAAATAAGGTATGTTTAAGTGTTCTCTGCCTGTGAAGTGGTTCAACAATTTAAAATGGTAGTACATCACTCTGTTATAGTGTCCTTCACAGGTGATGTATACCAAAATCGCCTTCAGAAGGGTCTGCCACTTCGATTCAAGATAGGACATAGGAATATCCTTCTTCCAAGTCAAAGTTTTATGCACTGGCACTGGCAGCAGATATGATCTGAATTCAACATTTGAGAGTGAAGAGGTTTTAAACCAGCAATCCCCTGTTCTGGACAACCCTGTGTATTCAGCAATAGATGCTTCATCTATAATGAACTCCTCCCTGCCTATTCTACCAATCCTTCCATCGTATGAGAGGGCAAATGCTTCAGCAAGTTGTTGGTGAAAGACTGTCAATTTTTCACAATATGTGAAGACTCCAACCTGTTTAAAACACTCTGCAACCTCTGGATGATCTTCAAAATACCACATGCCATCTACTTTGGATCTCAAAGCAGGGCTTGCTTTTGTCATAGCTCAATGCTGACTGTGTCCAACACTGTGGGCAACCAGGTGTTTGGAAAACAACGGTTCTGGGAACTAGGGATACAGTCGATATTACTTATAAAGAAACGGTGAAATCATTTGACAGAGCATAGGATTGATAAATTCACTAAAATACCGACCCACATTCGAATGACAGTCTAACTGGAGAAAGCCGAAACTTCAAATTTTCGGGGGCAATTGTATTTATGAAATTTTGACAGGAGATAGCTTCCAGTCTTACCTGATGACCCGATCAGATTTCCTTGGCTCGAGATGTTGGCTGAACTCGGAGACAGCTTGCCAATCGCCAGAGAAAAGCGGAATCAAGATTTTGAAAACACGATTTTGCTGATAAAATCACGTGATTGTAGTTATCTTCAGCGATCCTCGGGCTTCATCATAACACATTGAGTTTCAAAATGAAAGAACGACCTGCTAATGATGATTGATGTATCTGTCACTGAAAAGGAGGGAAGCTTCGTGCAATCGTATCCGGCAATGACCGCTCTACGTGGATTTGAAATAATTAATGTAATGGATAAAACGCAGGTGTTTCAAATCTTTCAGATGGCCTCCACGAACTCACATCTCCCGCAATGCGAGCTTTCGGCGGTTGTATTCCTCATTATTGCAACGATTTTTGACATCTGACTCGTGCGAAAGCACGAGCTTTCTTTCTGCCCGTTGAAACATTTTCGATGGTTGCATGCCTTCTACCTCGACCCCTTTTTCTGTCGAAAATGAACACTTTCGGTGGTTAATGAGCACACGGTGGGCTCGCCTAAACCACCAAAACCTGATATTTTGCTTTCTTCTTGACCGAACCAAAATCAACATGACTTTTGAGATTATTTTGGAAAAACAGACTCTCTAACCTATTGATAGAAATTTTAAAAACAAATTTAGGAACCAACCTATCATCTAAAAATCAAAAC
>ML790941.1:594807-604838 GCA_009831015.1 Picea engelmannii
TATTGGATGTTTTGACTTCCCCATGTTATGATACTGATACTGACATAGCTGATTTCGATGAGTTCATACATGTTGGAAGACGAAGGTGGGATATAATTGGTTATGATACAGATCCCATCTATGACACGAAGGATCATCTCCAACCGTTGCCTTTACAATTACCACAGCAGATTTCTTTTGACCAGTGGCAACCAAGAGATGAGGTTTTTGCTTGTAGCTTTCAAAACCCCAAGGAGGACTTGGTACCTTGTTTTTCAGATGATTTTCAGTCTTACCTTGACTAATTTTATGACAAGTAAAACACTTCACCATAAATGATATAGATTAAAAGCAAATGCTAGAACTTGAAATTAAATGACAATAAGCAAATTGGAAATATAGACTAGTTCCAAAATGTAAAGGTTGCTGCAAGATGTATGTATTGCGAGTGCTCTTGACAAATTTTATTATTATGGGTTATCGCTTGAATTAGTGGTTTAAATTCGTGAAGTAGCTTGATATTGCAAGTCCACTTTGTGAATGCCAAATTGCAAGTGTGAAATAGAAAGTGAATCTAATCTAATATGTGTTTCCTTTCACCACTATCCCCCAAATGGGTATCGATGAGATCGTAAGCAGTTCAAACGGAGAGAGAACAAATCTCAATGAGTATTGCCTTGAATTCACAAGTCGATCTACTGACAAGATCATGTATTGAGCAATAACAAATGAATGGTTTTCCCTATTAAAACTACTCTGCACTGACTAGTTCTCGCTTTGATGGACTCCCCAGATCAAGTTAAGCTCCCAAGGGGCCAACGCATACTAAGCATGTTCAGGGGAAGGTTTATTTGCCTACCAAATTGAAATAACTAAAAAGAAATGCAAGAAATAAAATCTAATCTAGAAATTGAAATCTTTCTAATGTTTTGCGATGCTTGGGTTTACTTTAGATTAATTTTAGCTTGTGGAAAAAAAAGAGCAAAAGACACAAGACACACCACAAAATAGATAGTTTCCCCTAACGCCTGTGGGATCCCACTTTTTCTTATTGGTTACAATGATTTTTGGAAGAAGGTTTGTGGTCCTTTTATAGTTCAAGGTCACAAACTTACAATAAATGATAGAGAAATTTAGTTTAGAAGAAAATAAGGTCCCTCGGGTGGTCACAAAAGGTTTGGTTCCTTGAAAACGGGAAATGTTTCCCCTTGGTTGTTTTTCTAAACCTGAAAAAACAACAAGTTATAATGAAGAAAAATGCCCCAAAATTCTTTTGGGATAGCCTGCAAAAAAGATGTTAGAAGTTTGGAAAAATTATCCAAAGAAAATTTATGAAAAGTTAGCAAGTTAAGGACCAAGAAAGAAAGCTGAAGGCAAGTTTTTTTAGTGATTTTGTTTGATTTTTTGGGGCAACAAACAAAGTGACCCTAAGATTGCCAAATTTGTAATGAAAGCTTTTAAAACATGAGGGATTATTTTAGATTAATTTTAGCTTGTGGACAAAAAAAACAAAAGTCGCAAGACACACCACAAAATAGATAGTTTCCCCTAACCCCTGTGGGATCCCATTTTTTCTTATTGGTTACAATGATTTTTGGAAGAACGTTTCTGGTCCTTTTATAGTTCAAGGTCACAAACTTACAATAAATGCAATAAATGATAGAGAAATTTAGTTTGGAAGAAAATTAGCTCCCTCGAGTGGTCATATAAGGTTCGGTTCCTTTAAAACAGGCAATGTTTCCCCTTGGTTGTTTTGATAAATCTCCAAAAACAAGTTATAATGAAGAAAAATGCCCCAAAATGCTTTTAGGACAACCTGCAAAAAAGATGTTAGAAGTTTGAAAAAATTATCCAAAGAAAATTTATTAAAAGTTAGCAAGTTAAGGACCAAGAAAGCAAGCTGAAGGCAAGGCTTTTTAGTGATTTTGTTTGTTGTTTTGGGGAAACAAATAAAGTGACACTAAGATTGCCAAATTTGTAATGAATGCTTTTAGAAAATGAACTAAACCTTTTAGCCTTTAAAATTTTGGAAAGAAAAAATTGTTAAAAAATAAACCTTTTCGATGTTAGTGTTGAGATTTGGGTTCCAAGGAAAGTGGTCTCCTTGTGTTTTTGAGTCTTTAAACACAAAGGGAGAGAGTATTGTCCTCATGCTATTACTTTATGTTCTAATTTCACATTGACTTTATTCACTTAAGTCTAAAGTGACATTTAATTCACTTGAGTAAAGTGAATTAATGAACATAAAACAAACGATGGAAACTTAAGTCAAAGTGGGTTTCCAAATGAGATTTATGAGATGTAATCTCATTCATTGATTAGACTTGGGCTAGATCTAATCTAGGCCCTTGATATTCTAGGTTTGGCCTAAGAGAGGCTAAAGGGGTAAAGAGAGATTCAATTGTCACTTGAGAGAGTTGAGTGAAGTAGAGGAAGAAAGGAAGAAGACTTGGGCACATTTCTTGAGGAGAATAAGGGCACAAGCTTCCTTGAAGGGTATTCTTGGAGGTTGGGTACAAATGTTGGAGCAAGGGTGCATTCTAGAGAGGAGGTGCACAAGCTAGTGGAGGGGCGCATCCGAAGATAGGAGGCGCATCTAGCTTGTGAGAGGGTGCATCTTAGAGGAAGAGACACTCATACTTGGAGTAGGGCACACTCTTTTGTATAGAGGGCACAATTGAGTGTGAGGGCACACTTGTTGGTGTGGGTTGCAAGCCAAGGAGTAAGGCCAAGTGTGAGGCAAGGTGCGCACCATAGGATTGGGCACTTTCTCCAAGGCAAGGGGCTCAAGATTACATCAAAGAAAGGCAAAGGTAAGGCAAGCGCTAAAGTAAGGCAAGGCTAGTGGAAGAGACACACCAAGGCAAAGGCTAGTAGGCACAAAGAAATAAAGAACTCCAAAGCATCTTGAGAGAAGTTGCTATTGTATCAGGTTCTTTAGTTGTATTTCTTTGTTGTAGCTCTTACTTTGAGATCTCCATATATACATCTATCTCTCTTACTGGTTTTCCCCATGGGAATTTTTTCAGGGTCATGTTGACCAAAAACATCATGTGTTCATTTGTTATGTTTGCTTAGTATTTTCGACGGTAGGTTTATAAAGATCTTGGAGAGGTATTCTATGTTTTATGGAGTTTTATATGTGCTAACCATGGACAACAAATACCCTATTAAACCATCTAAAACAACAACCATAAAAGAGAATTGAATCATTTCCTAGAACATAGATTTCAATGGATAAAGATCATACTCGTTGGTTGTTTTTGGACAACAAGTATACAGTTCTAAACAGTGAGTAAAATCATATTTGAAAGTGTCTAAAACTTAGTGCCCAACCAGGTCAAAGACAGACCTGTTGGGTAGCATTAGGATCCTCAGATTTCTTTAGTTAGATCCAATCTTTAGAGGAAAACTTTGAAGTGCAAAGTAGATCTATTCTAATCCTTGCATGCAAAGTAAGATATTAAAGATTTAGAATGAAATTTTAGATCTGAATATTTGCATGCAATAAAAAGTAACCAGAATATTGTAGATTTTGCTTTGAGAAGGAGAAAAGAGAAGCTTGTAGCTTGGAAGCCTTGGGCAATGGATTCTTCTGGTGGATTGAGAAGGGACTAGATCAACCACCTCTCCAAGCTATGTGGACCTGTAAGCTTCAAACACTCGCAACAAATTGTTAGGTTATGGTTCTCCCTACACACGAAATCTAGATAGGATTTAATTAACAAAATTTGTATGCAAATCTTTAACTGCATATGTAAAGGAATGACAAAAAGATCTAGAAAGAAAACTAATTTAGGAGATCCTTTTCACATTAACAATTGAAATACAAGTAATTAAAACAACTTGACCTCCCAAATTTGAGCACATGACAATGATCATCCACACACTTGCGCAAGACACCTTCTTGACCTCCAAAGCCTTTTTGTTCCAAAAGAGAAGTATTACAATACAATATAGCAACAACAAGCTAAGTCCAAACACCCATTAGCTTGACAATGGAGAAAGAGGCTTGCATAAATAAGAAAGGGGTTGCATTCTTCAAGGAGGGAGGGCGAACCACTTGGAGAGGAATGAGCCAAGTGTGAGTGGTACGTCGCTGACACCTCTCGAGAGACTCAAGGGAGGCGCCACATGTGAGAGTGAGGAAGAGTGGGAGGTCGCCACTTCTTACGAGGTAGGCACCTCTCCTCAAAATTGGGCCATATCTTGAGAGGGGGGTGCACCTTACCTTTAAGATCTCTTTTAGCTTGATGTGGGTTGTCACTTGACTCATCCTCATGCCCCATAACTCGCCTTCAAGTGCTACATACTCCCAACGAAGAGGAGTGGACTGGAGAGAAGCTAGAAACATGTTTCAACATGTTTTCTTAAAAATAGGGATGCTGATATATTTGTTTTTTTTTCACCTTTTTGTGAGTAAAATTGATTTTTGATAAAAAGGGGGTTGAAGGGTAAAAGAGGTATTCTGGGTTATAAAAGGAGTACCCCAAGGCTTACAACATCTCTTAGTACCTCTTTTTTAATGTTACATCAAATTGCAAACAAAAAATCTCGTTTGCGGGAAATTTTACGACTTATTAAAAAATCCTAAGGGCGTCGTAGTGCATGTCCAAAAGACTAAAAAATATTGACTAGCATGGTAATATACATTAGACACTAGACTTAGACAGCACACACTAAGGCCTAACCATCAGTACACCCTCTAGCTTTACAGGTAATGAGTGAAAAAAGTTAGAAATTATAACTCTCTTAAAGAGCAAGATATAATTAACAAGTGAAAAAAATCACTCTAGAGTATGTACTCATGATCAAGTCTTAGGGGGCTAAGCCTTTTACAAAGGAAAGACCTCATGCTAGTTCATTTTATTACAATTCCCTCGATGGCGGTATGGATCATGCATAAAGAAGAAGAAGAAGAAGAAGAAGAAGAAAAGTTGAAGGGGTCATAAGACTCGATTGGGCTTCTTAACTCTGATTTTGAGCAATCGACTTGTTCAACCTTTGCGGATCATCGCGAGGCTTGCCTGGTGCATCTAGGGGGTAACACGACACACTCTTTCTAGAATGGTTTCTTATCTTTTCTTTTTTGTGGAACGAAAGGCTTAGTGAAATATTTGTTTTTTGGGACCACATCCTCCATATCCTGTGTCTTGATGATGACATCATGTAGAGTCTCGGGTTTGAAGGCTTTCACCCAACCATGTAGTGACTTGGATAACCTTTTAGTGAACAACATAATTAGCCTATGCTTGGATATATATGTCATCGTGACTATAAGACTCTGGAACTCTATAATATAGGCATTTGGTGTCCAACCTATTTGAGTTGTGCCAACTCTCTGAACTGTAATTCCAGATCTTTTTTGTCAAACCTCTCCATCAACTTTTGTGTGAACTTCAGGTAGGAGGTAATGTTGGCATACCCCAAGGTGACCAATCCATGGTACTACCACTCGTGGACCTCTCCATCTAAATGCAAGGTAGTGAATTTAATTGCTTCTGCCTCTGTCATGGTGTTGATTTGGAAGTATGTGTCCAACTTATGAACCCATTTTCTCGCTGTGCACTTGTTCAAACCATCAGAGGAAGGAATGGTTAGCTTTCTAACCTTTCACATGAGATCAATGTTCTGTTGATCCCTGTTGAAATCCCTTGGTCTATTCCTGTATTTGATAGTATAGTAATCATGTAATGACATGGATGCTTGAAACTCATCACCAAGAGCCTGATACTCCCTCAACTAATCACTAAAATCTTCATCTTGTCCTTGCTGCCCTTGATTTCTTGTCTCTTGATCTCCCAATAAATGAGGCAAAAGAGGTTTATGAATCACTCTATTGGTGGTCCCAGTGTGGTTTTGTGTGGAGATATTGTTGTTACTTCCTTATGCATGATTCCCATTGTTCCCATTAGAAACCCCATGCATCATTGTTACTCACATGGTTTTGATTTGCTTGAGTGCTGGTAATTAACTGTGTCATGAGTTGTACCAATTGTTGCGGTCCCCTAGCTATATCATTTAGGATATGCATGGCACTGTCCTCGGGTCTTTCATTGTTGTCCTCCATCTCTCCCTCTTCCTTCGTTTCTGGTTGGTCTCTTTTTTCTTTTTCTTCTGAGTGAAATATGTTTTCTGATCCTCGCTGCCTTCTACTTCTGTAAGTGATGTATTCCCTGTCTCTTTTCCTCGTGAACAAAATACACCAGAGGTTGGTAGGATCGTGGCTCTGATACCACTGTAAAATCCTCACTAATTTTTTTGGATTTTCACTTAGTTAAACAATGTAGTCATTTTGTCAAACAATTTGCATACCAATATTTTTTTAAACAATTTATATTGTGATTTACAATAAACACCAACATCAAGACTAAAGGGTGTTTAGTGAATTGAATATTTAAAACAACCAAGTACATTGAAAAATTTGAACATTTAATACAGTAGCAATTCATGTAGAACTTGATGTATTATCTTTGTAGGTCGACTCTACAATTACTAGAGTGAATATGTCTATAGATGACAGTTTGTATGCAACAAGCTCTCTATTAATGATAACAGACGTGTAAATGAAATAATCGGTCCAACAAAAGCATGTGTAACGACTCTGAAATTAATATAGAGGCTTGTAGATGAAATCTGCTTATATTTAGCCCTTTTGGTAGCAGAAAAATCGCCGCAATAGTAAAATGATAGCAACTACAAGTAAGACAACCTCTCCACGCAAGAAACTCGGCCAACAAAAAAAGATTTTGATCTAGTGATAAGAGAATCGATCAATATTAAGGTATCATTGCCCAACAAGGAGAAATCTCGATCCCTTGGACAAACTCCGTATCTAATAGTCAATAACTCGGTCCTTCTCCACAAACTTGTCTTCTACTATATGAAATATGACCTGCACATCGATAATTAGGCCTCCTCAAGAGAACTTGACCCCCATACAAACAAACGCAGCCACGAAATGGTAAAACTCTGTCGTTGGAATGAGAAAACTCTGCCATCAAGATGATAAACTCCGTCACAATGAAACACAATGAAAAGATCTGACTGATCTTCTTTCCACGATCAACTAGGGTGGATGGTCTCACCATCGAAATTAGTTTTCCACTTTAGGGTTTTTTGTTCAAAGAGCCAAAAACCACAACAACTTTTCAATTTTTTTTTCTAAGAAAATAACAATGCATAATGAGAGAGGGTGTCTTCATTCCTCTTTTATTTTCTCATTCACCCCTTTTTTTTTACCCATTTATCCTCATAATAAAGTAAAGCGACTTTATACACTCAAAATCACTTAAAACACGTTTTTATTTAAGTATTTATTAAAATGATCGTTTTTTCGCCCCGATGAGATAATAATTAATTAATTTCCTTTTTCTTCCACTGATGTAATAGCTTAAGTAATTATCGTAGGTTATAGTCGATGGAAAAAAAAAATTAATTATTTGATTTTATCGAGGCGGAAAAACACTACTTATAAAAAGTGACTTTGAGTAATTGAGTAAAAATGTGTTTTAAGCGACTTTGAGTTTATAAAGTCACTTTGTTTTATTAAAAGGATAAAATGGTAAAAAATAATTGAACAAAGAAATAAAGAGGAATGGGAGCACCTTCTCTCATTATGCATTGTTATTTTCTAAAAAAAAATGAATTTAAGGAGCTCTTGTGGCTTTTAGTTTTTGGAATGAAAAATCCTAGAGAGGAAGATTAGTTTCGGTGGTGAGACCATCTTACCCTAGTTTATCGTGGAGAGAAGATCACTCGGATCTTTTTATTGTGCTTCATTGAGACGTAGTTTATCATCTTGGTGGCTGAGTTTTCTCATTTGTGACTGAGTTTTTCATTTTTGCAGCGAAGTTATACCATTTCGTGGAAGAGTTTACTTGTATGAGGGTTGAGTGCTTTTGAGGAGGTCGAGTTATCTATGTGCAGGTTGTATTTCATAGAGTATAAGTTGTGTTTGTGAAGGAGGGTTGAGTTCTCGACTATTAGAGATCGAGTTTGTTTAAGAGACTGAGATTTCAACTTGTTGGTCAACGATACTTTGTTGTTAAGTAAATTCTCTTGTCATTGGGTTGAAGTCTCTTCTTGCTGGTCGAGTTTCTTGTGTGGGGAAGTCACCTCACTTGTGGTTGCTGTCATTTTGCGGTTGAGGCAAGTTTGTTGCTGTCACTTACAGACCCATTTATTAATTCTTGAGTTGCTACACATGCTTTTGTTGGGTGGATTCTTTGATTTATAGACCTGTAATCATTAACGAAGGATTTTCTACATACAAATTGTCATATACAGACATTCATTACGGTATTTGCAGAGATAGCCTACAAAAATAATACACCAAGGTCCACATTAATTGCTATTGCATTAAATGTTGAATTTTTTAAATATACTTGGTTGTTTTAAATATTCAATTCACTAAATACCATTGAGTCTCGATATTGGTATTTTTTAAATCACAACAGAGATTATAATACATATGAATTGTTTAAAAAAATATTAGTATGCAAATTGTTTGACAAAATGATTAAACTAAGTGAAAATCCAAAAAAAATAGTGGGGATTGTACTTGTTCACAATGTAACCTCTGCTCTACGTAATCTGCACACAAGAAACCAGATAATAATGTTGTGACAAACAATTTTTTAGTATTTGCCAGTCAATTTCTCTTTTTACCAATCGACTCAGCTCAAAGACAAGTCGATTTCAGTTTTGGGCCAGTGGAATTATAGGTCGGTTGTGTTTTCCCCTTCACAACTCAAATTCTCTATGGAGTAATTGATGCTATATTTTGGAAAAAGTAGGTTCCATAGCCCAAACATATGTTAAAGAATATTGTGAAGCAATAGGTAATTCAATGGAAATATCAACCTTTCCTTTTTGGCAAATGCTCCAAGGTTTTGTTATTCATAGAATTTTGTTGGCATGGATTGAAGTAATGTTATTCCTCTTAATTACCTCAATTGAACCATCTCTCTCATGGATATCTCTATTTTGGTTGTGTTTTCCCTTTCAGAACTCTAATTCTCTATGGAGTAATTGATCCTATATTTTGGCAAAAGTAGGTTCCATAGCCCAAACATATGTTAAAGAACATTGTGAAGCAATAAGTAATTCAATGGAAATATCAACCTTTCCTTTTGGGCAAATGCTCCAAGGTTTTGTTATTCATAGAACTTTGTTGGCATGGACTGAAGCAACATTATTCCTCTTCATTACCTCAATTGAACCATCTTTCTCATGGATCTCTAATTCTAGTATATAAAGATTCTACATGCAAACAAAGCTTATACCGATGCTATATTTTGGCAAAAGTAGGTTCCATAGCCCAAACTTATGTTAAAGAACATTGTGAAGCAATAAATAATTCAATGGAAATATCAACCTTTCCTTTTGGGCAAATGCTCCAAGGTTTTGTTATTCATAGAACTTTGTTGGCATGGACTGAAGCAACATTATTCCTCTTCATTACCTCAATTGAACCATCTTTCTCATGGATCTCTAATTCTAGTATATAGAGATTCTACATTCAAACAAAGCTCATACTTCAAATGCTGCTACTCATAGACCAATCCTAGATGTGTGGTAAGATTAGCCAAAATATGGTGTTCAAGGTAATTAAAAAGTATAGCGGCTACTACAAGATTCAACTAGGTGTTGGCATGTCTATGTTTGAATTATTTGTATGTTGCTAAAAGACCATGGGGAGATACCGTTGGCTCTCTAATCAGGCATATCTAAGCTTGTTAGTTCGTTATTGCTAACTGCACACACTTCCCTCTTGTTTGGGTGTCGTAAAGTGCATACATAAATGCACTTTCTCACGCCCCAGGTCCATCTCCTTCGGACCCTCGACTTACTAATTAATAGGTCACTCGACCGACATAGGAGGTCGAGGGAATCCTCTCCCTACCGGTCGAGTGCATAAATTCTATATCACGATGGGTCTATCTCTTTTGGACCTATTATATTGGTCGAGGAATATCCCAAAGGTTGTTCCTATTTTATCTATATTTAGTATTAACCCGATGAGAGTGTCTCAAGAGCATTAATCCTCA
>ML790941.1:614469-647524 GCA_009831015.1 Picea engelmannii
AACACTTGCAAGGGCACCTTAAAAGAGCACTTAACCTATAAAACATTGAGCAGAAAGTGGGATGACTGTTTGCTGTCCTAAAACAGCAAAAGAAGACAACCATACAGTTGAAACTTAGAGCCATACTAAGGTCAAAGACAGACTTTAGATGGCAGCCTCATAGCACCTCAGAATTTCAACAATATGAATCATGGTTGTTCTAGTTGTCTTCATAAATATTGGAACTATCTCTTCAGTTATTGGAGTAAGTGTCTCGTCATAGTCTTCTCTCTCTTGTTGGGAGAATCCTCTAGACACACATCAGGCTTTGTACATCTGCAACATGCTTGATCTGTATAGATCAATCTTGGAAGTCAATACTGACTTCTCTTCTAGTCTGACGGAAGAATCCATATCCTAGTATTTTTGACTGGCTTCCTTCTCTGTTACTGAAACACGGGAATTTTCCCAAGAGATTTCATATCTCCTAGAAGTTTTTGAAGCTACGATCTAGTCTTCTCATGACATCTGTCTCCCAGTCCTGGAAGTTGTCTCTTCATCTGCTCCTTTCTAAGATCAGGCTTACTCTCGATTTCTTTTGAGTCTACAAGAACTTCATCATCTCTTATGGGGTATACTTGGTGTTGAATACCAAGTCTAAATATGAAAAGTTGAGTCAGAGTTAAAGTGAATTTTGTTTCTTGTCAGGGTGGCTTAATTATCTTTCGAACAAGTCTACTGTGAGTTCTTGTTCTAATGTTCGGTCATCTTTGGAGCCTTTTGCTTCTTACAATCAATCTCCGTATGAGATACTCTGGATCTCAACAGATAGCTTCTTCTTCATCTTCTTTGATACATGAATGTATATGGTTATGTACATAGTCTGCTTCATGTCTCATCTAATATGTTGACTTCTACAACCTTCACTATAGCTTCCTCAGGGTTATCACTTGTGACCTGAAACAAGGTCAACAAAACAACAAGCAAGAATAATACTCTTTTGATAATAGTAAATAAAACAATAGCACGAATAATCGTCACAGTCCTTTAGAGATTTCATTTGTGACATGTCTGAAACAAGGATCAAAAGTAAGAAATATAGTACGAAATGAGATCAACACTCTTCTAGTGTTGTGATCAAACATTCATCCAAGGTAACCTGGAATCAACACAAGAAGTTTCTCCTAGAGGAGATGTTAGTTGTATCTGGTAAATGATTACATTAAGCATTTATCTCAATATTCTCACATGCTACCAAGCATAATTCTTTTCAAAGATTGATACCTCAACTATCGTGTCTACTTGTAATGGGGTAGTTATCAACCTTGTCATGTGCAACTTTGAATCTTATCAACTTAATTAATCAAACCTGGAACCTGGAATCTTGTCCTCAAGAATGACTGTGTTGCTTTTCTTCCAAGTCTCCTTCACTCAAGATGACAAGTGCTTTCTTCAACCTGTCTTCTGTACTAGGACAATATGCTATCTTGACAGAAGGTTGGTTTAGAGAATAAACTCTATGATCTCAACTTTAATCCATCTAATACCTTGACTTTAATTTTGACCAAAGGTTAGTATGATGGTCATAGCTTCAACATGCAACCTAGATCAAAATAATGTCATATCAAATAGATGCATATCAGAATAATCAAACCTGGGTTGCATTATTCCTCTGAATGTGTTGGAACTTGAGATCCTTATGGATCTATGGTAAGAGATCCCTTCTCCTGCAAATACCCTTTAAAGCTTAACAATTTAAACATACGTGAAGACATACCTCTCATAGTATTTGTAGGTAGTGGCACCATCTGGCAACAATTATAACAATTACCAACTCTTAAAAAATTCAAGGGTGACCGCAACTAGTACTACATCTGATACTGCAATTGCAATTGATATTGCAACTGATTCTGAAACCGCAACTACAACTTAGTGTTTTATGAGGCAACCCTAATTTTTCAAACTTCAAATTTTGAAATTCTGATCCAAGGGCTAGATGCGCTGAGCTGAGGTGAGTAAGCTGGTGCAGTCAGATTTTTGAAAATCCAAATTTCACCCCTTGAAACTGAGCTTGCAGAAATCTGGACTGGTACTTCTGGTACTGGTTCTGGTTTCCTGGTTTTCTGGTACTTGTGTTTTTCTGGTTTTCTGGTACCAGTGAAAACTAGGGTTTCACTTTTCGAGAGTTCTATCCACTCAAAAGGTGTGCTCAAGATGCCAAAATCTTCACTACGGTAGGGCGCACTTTTCTAGATGGGTTTTAGGCAAAAATTCATCTCCAACAAAAAACCCTAATTTTCTTGTACGACAACAATGACATTTTTCTTTATCTAGTGAAATATGCTCTCTTAAGCTTAGCTTTGATACCATGTTAAGTTTTGAGCTAATATTAGGTTTCTTTTCAATTTACTAGATCACCATAGCATAGATAGGATCACTAAGAGAAACACAATCACAAGATACACAACATTTATCCTGGGAAACCCTCATGCAGAAGAAAACCCAACAAAAACTTCCTTAATATAGATAGCCAATACAATGCCAATACAATAAATCAAACACTAGAGAATATCCTCTACTAAGCAATGTGCCTCTCTCTCTTCCTTCTTCCGACAACTGACAACTGCAGATTCCTTCAAACTTGCGAACTAGATGAGTGAGATGAGTGAGTGAACAAATGAGGCGTTGGCTTCCTTTATTTATACAAATTGGCAGGTGCTGAAAAGGTGTTTCTTCGCTGGGCAAGGCTGACTTGTCTTCTGAGTGGTTAAAACCACTAAAAATTGCCTGGAGGCCGACTTCTCAATTTTCATAATATGTTTAGGGTTTGACCAATCCGCAAAAGGCGATTTGGTCAATTACAATGCCCGACATGATCAATCCACAAAAGGGCATTGATCTAGTGAAGAATAAATCAATAATAAATATAATACTTTTTGCAGTTACAATATTTCAACAAAATCCAATGGCTAAGATCTAATCTTTCCTTTACATGATCAAGGGACGTGATTCATTCCCTCCAAAATAAATCACTTAAAAGATTTAAGTACAAAAACCCACTTTATGACATAAAATCACTTTAATATTAGAAGGTACATTTTATAAAAAGTCACTTTAATAAAAGAGACACTTTATTACAACTTTATAAAACACCTATTACAAAGTCAAGTGCATAGTAGTGAAAATGTAAGGTCACTTTCGCATACAAGACAAAACATGCGGAGTACCTCCTGAGCTATAAAAGCTTACAGTTATGATCTTTGTGACTATGCAACAATCAGCTAGTAGCACACAACTACTAACATGCCATCAACCATAGTCACAAACTCTATGACTATGCAACAATCAACTAGTAGCACACAACTACTACCAGACCATCAACCATAGTCATATCTTTCAATCAACTGGTAGCTACAAAAGCTACCACTATGCAACTCAACAGTCTCCATGATTATGCAACAATTAACTAGTAGCACACAACTACTACCATGCCATCAACCATAATCATAGTCTGCAATACCTATGAATATGCAACAATCAACTAGTAGAGCACACATCTACTACCATGCCATCAACCATATTCATATGCGATCATCTCTATAACTATGCAACAATCAACTAGTAGCACACAACTACTACCTTGCCATCAACCATAGTTATAGTCTCATCTAATAGCATGAATCTACCCCCATAGTCTCCACGACTATGCTAGTCCCATTCACACCCATCTACCTTGCAAGACTACTACATTACTCCCTCAGTTGCTCCATATGACTGATCTGGGAAACCCTTGTCCAAAGGGAAATCTGCTAGAGGAAAAACATCACACCTCCCTCTCAAGAAGGGTGGACATTCTACATCACGCCAAGCTTGTCTCTGAAGTACTCATCTGTGGATATGTCCACTATCTGCTCATATGTGGCTATGTACTGGAGCTCCATTGCTCCTCTCTACACCATATCTCTGATGTAATGGGATTTGATCTCTGTATGCTTCACCCAACTTTGATTATCACAAGATATCAAAGTTGACTCCAACTCTAGATCAAATAACCCTGCAAGCAACTTTTGAAGCCACACGACTTCACGACTTGCAACACTGGCTGCAATATACTCTGTCTCTGTTGTACTGAGTGCCATTGACATATGTTTTATGCTCAACCATGAGATCATACCTGATCCCAAATTGAAGCAACATCATGATGTGCCTTTCCCGTCCACTGCACTCTCCACCCAGTCATAGTTTGTATAACCTTGCAACTTCACTTCTCCATCTGAAACATATCTAAGGGCATATCCAACTGTACCATGCAGGTACCTAAAAACATGCTTTGCTGCTATCCAATGTAGATGTCTAGGCCCAACCAAGTACTGACTCAAAGTGTTCACTGCAAGGCATATGTCCGGCTTGGTGTTAACCAGGTACATCAAGGATTCAATAAACCGTCTGTACATCGTGGGATCCACCAAATCTGAAGATGAATCACTCAAGAGCTTCAAATTTTTCATCATAGTTGTGGCCATGGACATGTAGTCCATCATCTCGAATCTCTGCAGGATCTCAACAATATATTTTCCTTGGCTAACAAAAATCTCATCTGACCTTTGCCACTTGTCCAATCCCATCAAATCCAGATCCTTCATTTCGAAATCTGAAGTGAGCTCCCTCTTGCACGCATTTGTGAGCTACTCATCCCCTGTAAGAAACAGGTCATTCAATATCAAAGGGAAACCATCCCCAAACTCATCAAATCACTGTTTGTTCTGGCATACCATGCCCTGGGTTCTAGCTTAAGCTCGTACAAAGCTTTCTTCAATTTGTAGACATGAGACTCCTTCTCATGTCTCTTGTGGTTGCTCTATGTACACTTCTTCTCGCTAATGGAGCAACTATCTCGTCATAATCTTCTCCCTCTTTCTCGGAGAATGTTTTAACCACAAATCTTACTTTGTATTTTTCTATGTTGCTATCTGCAACATACTTTATCTTGTAGATCCACTTGAAAGTCACCACTGACTTCCCTTTTTGTCTCAAAACCACTTTCCACACATCATTCTTCATGATGGATTGGTATTCCTCCATCATGGCATTCTTCCATACTTTCTTCTTAGCAGCTTCCTCATAAGTGGAAGTTTCGGAATCAATGATCTTCCTCATCAACGCCACATAGCTGGAAAACTTGTGTGGTCTATTGTTCTCTCTGGAACTGAGGAAAAATCTATATCCTAGTCCTTTTGACTAGCTGCCTCCTCTGTCACTGTAGCAAAGTCTACTGAAACGAGGGAATCCTCCTAGGTGATCTCACATCTCCTAGAAGCTTCTGAAGATGTGATCTAGCCTCCTCAACTCATGGAATTTGTCTGTTAGTTCTGAAAGACATCTCTGTCTTCCATCTGAATCTGAGGAGGAACACTTTCTGAATGAAAGTCTCTAAGCTACTGAATCTCTCTGAGATCAGGCTTACTTTGAGTCTGCATGCTCCCTCTGAAGCTTGACTCCCTCTGAGTCTGTATAATCTTCGAAGTCATCTGCATCAACTGACCTCCTCTAAAGTTTGAGCTCCTATGGACTGTATTGGGAGGTTTCTCTTCCCTACTAGATTTTGAGAATTGGATCCCTCTGAACTCTAGCTCCTTCTGAGTTCGTACTTGGTTGGGAAGCCTACCTCACCAGTGGTGGAGCCATCTGCTCCTACTCATGATATGGCTCATCAATTCCATATATCAGCATCCCCTTTGCATCCTGCAAAGTATCATGCGACCATGTTGGTCTCATCGTGGTCACTGCAACGATTCTGGGTGGGCCCTTCTGGCTCCACTGACTCTTCTTGATGATCTAAGAGTGATCAACTGAACTAGAGGGATATGTGCGATCATATTCGGAGCCTTCTGCTCCTTATATTAAGTCTCCATATGAGATACATAGTATCTCGCAAAAGTACCCTTCTTGCCATAAGGTTTTTTTTTTTTTTTTACTTCGTCCTCTTCTCTTTTGGTACATGGATGTGTACGGTCATGTGCATGGATCTATGTCTGGATAGTCTGCTCCATGTCTCAGTTAGAGATCATCTAATCTGTTGCCTCCTACAACCGTCATTATAGCTCTGTCTGAGTGTAATGGCCTTCCTATTTCAGGGCCTCAAAATTATTAAATATCTTCTAATCTCCTACTTTAATGATTGCAATTGAGTTTATAATTTTTCATTATGAAAGGAATAAATTGGTAAATAGAAAACATAATAAATTAGACAGCATAATAACAACAACATAATAATAGATCAAGTAATAAAATACATACCTCGACCTATTTGTTCTTGTTCTTGCCCAACTGCCCAAATTGTATATTTACCTCCTAGCCAACTAGGAACAACCTCTCTGGCTCCCTAGCTCCAGGAATCCTTGTGGTTTCTGAATCCTTGTGGTTTCTTAGCCCCTGAGCCCAAAGTTCCCAGGAACAACAATGTCCCTGTAAAATCTCTCAAAGACAATTTGTTCTTTCAATTTCCACCACCTTCCTTTCTCTTTCAGAATTTCTTCCTTGCCTCCTTCCCCAATTTCTCCCAAAACAAAGACCTCTCTCCAAGTCCTCTCCCATCTTCCTTATCCTCCTCTCTCGAATCCCTCCCTCTCATTCAATTCTCCAACTGCTTTATCCCCTCATTAATTCCCCAACAACCTTATCCCCTCATTAATTACTTCAACTACCTTTTTAATAATAAAATAATAAAAAGACTCATTGAATTTGTTTTAATAACTAATTAAATTTAAATTAACAACTATGATAAATAAATAATCAAATTGAGTTGTTACATACATTCACCCTTCAAGAAACTTTGTCTCGAAGTTAGGGTAATTTTTAATACAAGGGTTATGACACATGATTCATACATCTATATCAGATAAACAACATCATCAATTTAAAACACTTATACATACTAGTGTACATGTGCAAGAGATGCATGTGTAGCTAACACATACAAGACTCACACATGTACTAATGACAATAGTTATCACACCTAAAGTAATTCTTGTATGCGTTCAATCCAATCAACAAGACCATTCATTTCATAAAAGATAGTAAACCATTTAAAATGTTTGCAAAATCCCTCAATTATAATAATTTAGCACAAACAACATTCACTTAGATAATTGTAGTTCAGTCAAACAATTATATATATAAATATATACATATTTTTCAAAAAGAGGAAGTCAATAAATTCTGCTATAAGGCGAAAGTCCCACACACTCTCAACTACTTTTAGTCATCTTTCCTACCTAACCTACTTCCATCTTCCATCCTTATCTTTCCTCTGGTGGACTATCTTGGAGCGTCAACTATATTGACCTAACTCCAGATAGAACCCGTAAGCGAAAGTGTCAACTCTCTTGATAGAGCTTCCCCAACAGGCAACTGACAGTCATCATCACACGTTAAGGGAAGCGTGAGCTAACACTCTCCTCCAATGACTCTAGGTTTCAGAGGATAAACAGTGGGAAATGCCTCTACCCCTCCTAATAGAACTAGGGTCAACACCCTATCATGGACCATACAGTGGCACTATGTCGCTGGGATTTTTGTGATCGTATATTCAGTTTTAGGTAGTGTCACCACCTGAAAAACCTACACTTGTCCACATATCATAGCAATGCATTTGAACCAATATAATTTCACATACAAAGATTCATACCATACTGTTTCCTGGTCGATGTTCACGACATCAACATTTTATCATCAATATCCTTTGGCTATTTCATAGCTTATTGACCTGCAGATTAGTCTATAACACAAATTCATACATATCTATGCACTATTATCATGTAAATGCATTTAATCATATTCTCAATTCGGTATCCACGTACCAACATTTAAATGTCAAAATTTTCAAGTTAGAAATAGATTGCATAATACCCATCATAATTCAAATAACGATAAACATTCATAGAATTGACATTCACAGTTAATAAAAAAATAAAAGGTGATTAGGCCTTAAGTAATTCTAGCTATCTAAGTCAAAAGGTGGCATTACATACACCCAACCTTAGGGAAACATATTTCTGAGGTGGTCAAAAAAGTGAGGGATGATCTTGTCGTAAGGTCTCTGCATCCTCCCAAGTAGCAGATCCTGGGCTATACTTGTCCCACTGGACCTTAACTTGGTCTACCAGACGATTCCTGAGTTGTTGGACCACCTACGGTCCAATGTGTAAGGGTTCGACCATGAGGGTTCCTGCGTCCGATACCCTGCAATTCCTTCCAATTCAGTTTATGAGATTCGTCAGCAACATAATGACGTAGAGCAGATACATGAAAAACATTATGAGTTTTATGCAAGTGGGGTGGCAATACGAGACAATAGGAAACGAGTCCAATTCTCTCTTGGATTTTGAACGGTCCTATAAATCGAGGCGACAACTTTGTCCCCTTACCGAACCGAATGGTACTCTTATTAAGCCTGATACAAATGAAAACTTGATCTTCCACTTTATAACTTCCGTCAATTCTATGTGCATCAGCATAACTTTTCTGTCTATCCCGTGGGTCCTTTAGTCGCTGCCTAATCTGAATCACTTGTTCCTTCATCTCTTGAATAAAGTTTGGCCCAACTGTCACTCGGTCTTCTAACCTTTCCCAACTCAATGGTGTCCTGCATGGCCTTCCATACAGAGCTTCATAGGGTGGCATTCCAATGGAGCTATGAAAACTGTTATTGTAGGCGAACTCTACCAAAGGTAGATACTTCTCCCAATGGGTTTAATTATCCATAACATACATCCTAAGCATGCCTTTCATAACCTGATTTACTCTCTTAGTTTGCCCATTTGTTTCGGGATGATATGTTGTGCTTAAGTTCAACTAAGTTCCCAATGCTGATTGTAATCTTGTAAAAAACCTAGAAGTGAATCGGGAGTCCCTATCTAAAATGATCTTCTTGGTTAACCCGTACAGACGGACGACCTCACTTATAAACACGCATGCCACATCAGTGATATCATAAGTGTCTCTAACTGGAATAAAATGAACACTCTTGGTCAACTTATCAACTATCACAAGAATGACATTGTGTTTGTGTGATGTGAGTGGAAATCCCACTACAAAATCCATAGAAATGACTTCCCACTTGGACATGGGAACATCATGCAATTGTAAGAGAGTTGCCGGGTGGTGGTGGTCAACTTTCACTTGTTGACAGTCTAGGCACTTGGCGACGAAATGGACTACATCACGCATCACGCTTCATGCCTACCCAGAAGAAAAGCTTCTTCATGTATGCATACATTTTCATCACACCCGAATGTGCACAATAAAGTGCTCTATGGGATTTCCTTGAGTATGATGCTTCAAATATCCCCACCTTCGGGGACGTACATCCTTCCCTGATATCTTAATAATCCATTTGCTTCCACGCTATATCCTTCATACTTTGGATCTAATTACCTCCCACTCTGGAGGGTTGAAGTAACCTTTAAATACCAACTATCTCCAAGAAGTTGCCCCAACACATGCTCCCTCAGATTAACTTTTAAGGAGAAGACACATGGTCTCCTGCTCAAGGTGTCCGCGACCACATTCTCCTTTCCCTTGATGTACGAAATTCCAACGAAATTCCAAAATCATACTCACTCATAAACTCACTCCATCACCTCTTCCAAGAATTGAGATCCCTTTGAGTGAAGAGATGCTTTAAGATTTCATGGTCAGTTTTGAGCTCAAAGCTTCGCCCCACTAGATAATGCCTCCAAAGCTTCAGAGCTATCATTACAACTGCCAACTCTAAATCATGAATAGCGTAAAGCTCTTCATGTTGCTTCAACTTTCTTGATGCATACGCTCTCACTTCCCCATCCTGCATTAGTACAATCTCCAATCCTTTCTTCGAGGCATCCGTGCAAACTGTGAAGTCTTTTTCCATATTCAACACTTGTAGAATTGGTGCACTAGTTAGTAACCTCTTAAGCTCGATGAATGCCATAAGTGTTGACCCTAGTTCTATTAGAAAGGGTGGAGGTATTTCCCACCATGTATCCTCTGGAACCTGGAGTCATTGGCGGACAGTGTTAGCTCACGCTCCCCTAGATGTGTGATGATGATTGCCACTTGCCTGCTGGGGAAACTTGGCAAGAGAGTTGACACTTCCGCTTACAGGTTCTATCTGGAGTTGGGTCAATATAATTGATGCTCCAAGATAGTCCAATAGAGGAAGGATAGGGATGGAAGATGGAAGTAAGCTAAGGAGGAAGGATGAGTATAAGTAGTTGGAAGTGTGTGGAGCTTTCGTCTTATAGCATAATTTCTTAATTTTTTTTTTTGAAAAATATGTATATATGTATATTTATAATTGTTTGACTGAAATACAATTATTTAAGTGGATGTTGCTTGTGCTAAATTATTATAATTGAGGGATTTTGCAAACATTTTAAATGGTTTACTATCTTTTATAAAATGAATAGTCTTGTTGATTGGATTTGACACATACACGAATTACTTTAGGTATGATAATTATTGTCATTAGTACATGTGTGAGTCCTGTATGTGCTAGCTACATATGTATGCTTTGCACATGTACACTAGAATGTATAAGTGTTTTAAATTGATGATGTTGTTTATCTGATATGGATGTATGAATCATGTGTCATAACCCTTGTATTGTAAATTACCGTAACTTCGAGACAGTTTCTTGAAGGGTGGGTGTATGCAATAGCTCAATTTGATTATTTATTTATCATAGTTGTTAATTTAAATTTAATTAATTATTAAAATGAATTCAATGAGTCTTTTTATTATTTTATTATTAAAAATGTAGCTGAAGTAATTAATGAGGGGATAAGATTGTTGGAGAATTAATGAGGGGATAAGGCAGTTGGGGAATTGAATGAGGGGGAGGGATTCGAGAGAGGAGGATAAAGAAGATGGGAGAGGACTTGGAGTGGGGTTTTTGTTTTGAGAGAAATTGGGGAAGGATGAGGCAAGGAAGAAATTCTGAAAGAGAGAGAGGAAGAAGTTGGAAATTGGAAGAACAAATTGTTTTGGGGAGATTTTACAAGAACACTGTTGTTGCTGGGAACTTTGGGCTCGGGGGCCAGGAAACCGCAAGGATTCTTGGAGCTAGGGAGTCGAAGAGGTTGTTCCTAGTTGGCTGGGAGGTAAATATTTAGTTTGGACTGTTGGGCAAGAATAAGAACAAATAGGTCGAGGTATATATTTTATTAATTGGTCTGTTATTATTATGATGTTGTTAGTATGTTGTCTAATTTATTATGTTGTCTATTTACTAGTTTATTCAGTTTATTCCTTTCGTAAAAAAATTCTAAATTAAATTGCAGTCATTAAAATAGGAGATTATAAGATATTTATTAATTTTGAGGCCCTGAAATAGGAAGGCCATTACAAATGGTATCATAGCCTGGTTTCAAAACTTAAACCTGGGCTTGACCACCCACCCAACTGTATAATCTCATCCCAAACCCCTAACATACAACCTAGAACCCTTGTATTTACATGCCATTATCTCAGAAATCAGATGCAAATTCTCATTCTATAAAACTCTTCGATTTCACTTCAACCTAATGTAGGGTTTAGATACCATGAAGCAAATAAATCCATCTATTCACAGCATGTGATATCTTTGGATTCACATAAACTGCTGTGATATCTTTGGATTCACATAAACTGTTAGGGACACAGGGATGAACCACACAAGAATGAGCTACAATTCAAGCTTAATTCAAGTTTCATTCATTAAAAAAAACACACACAAAAAGGATCTAAAGATTGACCTCTATCTAGAACTATATTTACCATATTTCAACACATGCAACATGTTGAAACATGTTTTCCTTTTCTTTTGCGAACCCATCATAATTTTCTTTCTCAAATCCCACTTTTGGGTACGTCCCCTATTCCATAATCCTGAACAATTGCTTCCATGATCTTTTGACAATTGGGAATTTAGGATCTCCCAACATAGAGCATGAAAGCAAGACCATCTCCCTTGGTATCCATGAAAACCCTTTATCTTTCTTTTCGATGAGAATGGATTCATAAAAGACTTGTCATGAGAATATATAAATGTTGCAGTAACTTCCCAGGAGCTTGTTTGTTCATGAAAAAACAGAATGCTCGGTTTTTCTGTCTTCTAGAATATGGGTGCCCTCGCCATTAGAGATCTGAGTGTGTAACTCCAAAACCAATTCATCGTTCGATCCCACAATACCACTTGTAATGGCCTTCCTATTTCAGGGTCTCAAAATTAATAAATATCTTATAATCTCCTACTTTAATGACTGCAATTGAGTTTATAATTTTTCTTTATGCAATGAATAAAATGAATAAACTAGTAAATAGACAGCATAATAAATTAGACAGCATAATAATAACAGACCAACTAATAAAATACATACCTCGACCTGTTTGTTCTTGTTCTTGCCCAACTGCCCAAATTGAATATTTACCTCCCAACCAATTAGGAATAGCCTCTCTGACTCCCTAGCTCTAGGAATCCTTGCGGTTTTCTAGCCCTCGAGCCCAAAGTTCCCAGCAACAGCAGTGTCCATGTAAAAGCTTCCGAAAAAAATCTGTTCTTCCAATTTCCCCACCTTCTTGCTCTCTTTTTCAGAATTTCTTTCTTGCCTCCTTCCCCAAATTTTCCCAAAACAAAGATCCATTTCCAAGTCCTCTCCCCTCTTCCTTATCCTCCACTCTCGAATCCCTCCCCCTCATTCAATTCTCCAACAACCTTATCCCCTCATTAATTCCTCAACAACCTTATCCTTTCATTAATTACTTCATCTACCTTTTTAATAATAAAATAATAAAAATACTCATTAAGATTATTTTAATAATTAATTAAATTTAAATTAACAACTACGATAAATAAACAATCAAATTGGGTTGTTACACTCAGAGCTATTACCCATAACTAACAACAAAGACAACAACCAAGAGCATCTCCTAGAAGAGATTAATTCTGAATGCAACATTAGTACTAAACATTGAGCATAATGATCATAGTACCAATGATATTCAAGTATTATTGAACATTTGATTGTAAAAATACTCGGCAGTAATAGGCCTCTAAAGGATGTTGTCAAAGCTACAAAATTTTAGATGCAACAAATATTAATCCGAATATATTTTGAAAAAATCAAATTATCTATTAAACCTGGTAGACTTGAATCCAGTTGGTAGGAGGCTTCTCCAACTCCCTTTACTATATTCTTGGAATCATCTTAAGGGATGTATTCTTTTCTGTCAAAAGACGTACTCTTCATCTTTTGATTCCTTTGTTTCTTCTGAGGAGTGGACTCTTCCGTATCTGTTGCTTGTGCATGATGTTTCCTCTTTCCTTTTCCATGGGGACATTGAAAGGCATAATGTCCCAACTTCTTACAAGTGTAACATCTGATTTTTGATACATCTTTCTTATGTGTGGTCTTCTGGATTTCTTCGGACTGGCTTCTTTCCTTTCTTTCCTTTTCTTCACATGAGCATCAAGTGCTTGATTTTCCTCATCATTGGTCTTCTGTGATTTGGATATCAACCTTGATTCTTCTTGGGTACAGTTTGCCCATAGCTTATCAATTATGGGTAATTTTCTTCTTGCACAAATATCTTGAAAAAATGCATCCCAGGAAGAAGGAAACCCATTAAGAGTTATAGTTACAAGTTATGCATCATCCACTGAGTCTCCAATAGTTGCTAACTGATCCTTGATCTGTAAAATCCTCATGAAGTAGTTGGAGACTGTTTCTGACTTGTTCATCATCACGTTTCTGAGTTGATGCCTTAGGGTTAGCTTCCTTCTTGTGTTCTTGCTTTCATATAGTCTGCATAAGGAATTAAACGTCTCCTTTGGTTTCTTCAATTTTGATACATTTGGAATCAAGTGGTCCTTGATTGAATCTGTCAAGATCCTCTTGGCCTTGATCTCATTCTTTCTGAACTTTGTCTTGGCGTCTTCTTCTTTTGGTTCTGGAAGCACCTGCTTGACATGATCCAACAACTCATTCTCTTCTAGAATGAGGAGGACCCTATGCTTCCACGAGATGAAGTTATTTGATCCATCCAACCTATCCTCAACTCTCATATTGGTATTCATTTTCGTTGGTAGAAACCCTAGATTTGATGAATTTCCAAAATTTCAAACTTCACCAAACTGCACTCTAAGAGTTGTAGTGAGTGCGTTAGGGTTGGGCGAATTGCTTTGATGTAAAATTATTCCCAATTACTTGGAACAAGTACTCAACGAGCTTGACAAAAGAAATGTGTAGCTGCAAATCTCAAGATCTTTCCTTCCAGCTGTTAGGCTGTCTTGAAGGTAACCAACTCTGATACCATGTTAGATTTTCATTAACTTTACAGAGAAATAGGTTTACCAATGTATTTAGATCTTCTTTAACATTTAACAATCATATACTAAAGAAATAAGAGTAGCATAAACAAGTACAAGAAGACATAGAGAGTTATCCTGGGAAAACCTTGAACCCGGGGAGAAACCCAGCCAACCTTTCTTAGGTAGATTCAATCAATAGTATAATCCAACCATGATCCAACTCTACTGATAAAGAAGAAACCCTAGCACAAAGCTATCATACCATACAACTGCGACAACAACAGCATGCAAAGTAGCGCACCTCATCCTAGGGAGAGCACACAAGAGAAATCACCACCAAGAATAACCAAGAACTCAGATGCTGTAGTAGTTGTGTCTTCCTTGCCTTAGACCTGCACATTCTTCCTTGTGTAGGTGCAACTGCGAGTGAGTGAGTCCAAATGAGCAAGACGTCACTATATTTATACTAATTTGTTAATGTACCGGGGTCGACTTTTCGTTTGGAATAATTCATTTTCCACTTTATTAATTCTTGTGGGTCGAGTTCTTATCTGGAGGCTTCTATTTTCACTTTATTCTTATCCCGTGGGCCGACTTCTCTTTCGAGGTGTTAGTCTTTTGTTCAATGGTCCTCCTTTGACTTCTGGAATCTTCTTCTCTTCTCAGAAAGGTTGTATGGGAGGAAAATACCTCCCACAAATACTAAAACATCAACAATTTATGATCTATAGAATGACATTATTATTGGAGATATTCATAGAGATAGGTGTGATATTATGAAAGGTGCATTTTAGTGAAAGTGAGCCATCAACAATCCCTTATAATGTCATGGAAAGAGATCCTAGTCCTAAGTTGTCCTCTTTGTCTGCAATAGAATTGCAATCATTGGAAAGAATGAATGTAATGATGTTGATGGCTCCCCATCATCATCTGATGCAATGATGTTGTCTTCTTAATCTCGAACATCTATTTCTGATGGCTCATGAAGACCTCAAGGAATTCTAGTTGCACATCTCCAAGAGCATTAGTTAGTTGTCCATGATATTGCAGTTTCACATCATCACAACTTTTTTATAATTGTCTCAGATGATTGTATAGTTAAAATATGGGATAGTCGTAGACTAGAAAAAGACATTTCTTTCCATTCAAGATTAACTTATTCTCTATATGATGGTTGAACGTTGCATGTCACAATGTTTGTGGGTGGATACCAAGGTGCTTTGGCATCAAGCAGAGGAACCATCAATGTATTTTCTTTTGATTATGTATCAGGGGGAAGGGGTAAGGTCGAGAGATACTCTGCCATTTCGGACATTAAGAAGAAAGAGACCTAGGGAGGAGCAGTTGGGTGTGCCTTACTGGGTTCTTCAAGTCTTAAAACCCCTATTGTTTCAAGAAACAACCAAACACTCGTAGCAGTCCTCTCCCTACATCCAAGTGTCCACAAGGAGAGAAAATTTCCAAGAAAGTGGGGCAGTGAAAAATAGTTAAATTCAATGTGAAACCATGCCCAAGAAATCTCGGTAGACGAGCATCTTTAGAAGACAAGATTAATTCTTTCATCTCTACCACAGAGCTCTCATGCAAGATTTGTAACATCGACATTTTGAAGCTTGGTGTTGACAACTTACACTCGGTGGGGCATAAGCCACCTCAATACTTTGTGCTTGAAAGAAGATTGACCTTTTCATATAGATTGGCACCTCATCAGCCAACGTGTTGCAAGATCCTCATCCCACAGGTTTTTTTCAAGTGTGGAACAAGTTTGGAGGCATGTCCTACAAGGTCATAGAGGTCCTTTGACACATAGTTGTCGAAGGAATTCCAGTATTCCATCCCCAACTTCTCCAAATAGGACTTGATGCATGGAGTTGCATTTAAAAAAACTAGTTTTTAGGGATCATTCTACAAATGACCTTTTTAGAAAGCTTGTTTAGTTCATTTAACATGCTTGGTTAAGATCACTCCAAGTATGCTATTGTTATTGCCCATAGTTCCACGAATCCCTCCAAAAGAAAAGGCTTTTATCGACCAATCTTTTACCAACAAACACAATTGAGAGACCACTCTTGTTAGAAAAACAGGACCGCGGAGCAATAAAATAAAACAAATGCAGAAACAAAACACAGAAGACACACAATACAAGAGAGACACAGATTTATGTGGTTCACCTAGTGTGGGCTACGTCCACCAGAGAAATTGACAGGTCCTTCCTTTATGATTATCCAGCAAATGAAGGGATACAACCTACAACAAAACCTGTTGTAACTTCCTCTTCTTACTCTCACAGTCTCCTCTCTCAGAATACAATATTCACCACCCTCCATAGCCGCAATACAATTCCCTCATAAAAGAGGGTTGCCTTCTAGGGCAAAAAACCCTAACATAATCTCTACCGTTAGATCTGCGACCTTATAATGAATGGTCCAGATTTACAATGAAATTACAATATACTTTTACAAGGCAAATTTTGCTTCAGGGGCCCGCTTGCCCCCAGACCCCCAGCCGGGGGGTAGCCCCCTCTGCACTCCCCCGCGTGGAAGAGTGTACATACTTCTGGGGTGTAAATACTTCATGGGGTATAAACACGGTTGAAAGCAAGGACCTCTGAATCAGGAAGATAATCAGGCTCTACAACCAACAACTCTGACCTATTGGAGAATGAAACTTCGAAATAGTTATTGACGCCAAATCTTGGGCATCCTGTGGCTCCTCAAATTGCCATTTGAGAAAGTCAAATGCTATCTTCTATGTAGCCCATACATTTTTAGGGGAAGTTGAGGTTTAAAGCATGAAGGCCTTAGCACAATCGATTATGTTGCAAAGTTGGAAGAGAGCTTTGATACCCTAAATTTGTTGAGCATCTTGGATTATGTGATAGAAAGTTACGATGGAACATGCCCCTCCTTTGCTTGTAATACCCATTTAGGAGAAAGAGCGGATTCTTGAGTTGTTATGTTGGGAATACCCAATCCCCCTTCATCCCTTGGTAAAGTGCAAATATCCCAAGCTACAAAAGGAATCCCTTTCACCCTAATTTGCTTTCCACTTTGAACTCTTTTGAGTACCTTATGTGGCATTGTTTTGGCTTCTTGAGAGGTTAGTAGAGAGGAGTAATAAATGTGCCTTGTTGCTAGAATTCTATAAAAGGTTTTTCGAATGGCCAATAGAAATATATATCTAAATGTTGTCCCATACAATGTGCTTATTAATGGTTTATGTAAAGGAAGCAAGTTGCATGAGGCTAGTAAGCTCTTCTATGAAATGTCCATTAGAAACATATGCTTGTTGATGTTGTCACGTATAATGCCTTTATTGATGGTTTATGTAAGGAAGGAAAGTTGCACTAAGCTAATAAACTTTTCTGTGAAATGTACAACACAAACATATGCCCTAATGTTGTTACTTACAGTGCACTTATCGATGGTTTATATAAGGAAGGGGAATGGTAGGAGGCAACCAAAAACCATGAATAACATACATTGTTGTTATTGATGGTCTTTGCTAAGAAGGCAAGCTTTAGGAAGCTCTCAGAGTTGTTAGATGTTGTGGTGCAAATAGGCAATCCACTTAACAAAATCACATACAATACACTTATAAATGGGTTTTTCAAGGTGGGAAATTTGGAAAAGCCAGGGGATCTCCTTCAGGAGATACCACATAAAGGTTACAACCCTGACGTAATTATATATAATACATTATTACATGGGCTTTGAAAGCATCATATAGAATACACGAAGCTCAATAGATCTTCTATGACATGCAAGGCGAAGGTCAGAGCCCTGATGTTGTCATGGACATTAGATTGTTGAATGGACTTTGCAAAGTGGCCAATGTAAGGAGGCAATAAAATGATTCCTACAGATAAAAGATAGAGGTCATGTCCCTGATATGGTGACATATGGCACTATCATGGATGCATTATGCAAGGAAGGCACACCCCAAAAGGCCATTAGAAGATTGCATGAGATCTTCAAAAAGATTTGATACTGGTGTTGTGACATATTCAACTGTAAATAATAGCCTCTATAACAATATTGCTGAAATGCACCTAGCAAGATTTTGTAATAGGGAGTAAATTGCAATTGATGAAGTGGGGGCGTGAGTTTTATAATAATGCACTAAGAAATCTATTTGAAACAGGTTGGTGACTGAGTTGACAAAGTGATACAAGTGGAATTTCAATAAGAGTGCATTGGGTGTTTAATATGAAAACACATTTGGTTTAGTGTTTAGTGGGCTACACATCTTTATTAAATGCACTGGTTGTTCTATCTAAAATGGGTTTGGCGTAGCAATTAGTATGTACTCACAACATATGTAGTTCCCCAGATAAATTACAATGATAATGCTCACATTTATAACCTGGAATCGGTTTTGCTAAAATGGTTAGTGAGTTGTCAACTGACATTACTAAAGTGGGCATTGCAAATAATAGTAGTGGTGAGTTACAGGTTGATCAAATATGCTGTTACTGACGACAAGGTTGCAAAAGTTGTTAAGAAGATTGTTAAGGCTTTTAGAAATACTATACAAAGTATTTGACTTTGCTGTAGTTTACATTATTTGAATGGTTTGTTTGAAGTGGTCCTAAGGAAGTGTTTTATGGAAGTTTGTATTTAGTACATTGTTTCCAACAGTCACAATTTCTAATTTAGGTAAAATAGATGGACTTATTGTAATAGCACCTACTAGTATATGACTTACCGATGTTTATATAAAATACTATGAAGCAGTTTGATGGGTGAGAATTGATGAAGTGGGTTTGGCCATGGTTTGTTCTTGTGATTAGTGAGTTGCTATTGTTGAATTGCTAATGGGAAGTTTCAGGTGCAATAAAATAGTTGATTAAATATGTTTTCAAAGGCCTTTACCATTTGACTGGCATTAATAGTTTGCAGTGATCCTAAGTGTGAGTTTCATATGGGTACTTGAGGTTGTTTGAGAATTTGATATCAATAATCACTTTTATTGATGTCATGTAGTTAGTTTATTTAGGTTCGTTATAACAAGACATAACACCATAGGTGCAGTAACCTAGCAACATGGCATCTGGTTGTCTTAAAACATGACATAGGAATTTGCCTCAACAAGATTTGTGTTATCGCATTGAAGGTAGTATGGCTGTGTGACCACTATGTATCGTAGACTCGTAGAGGCTATGTGGTAAATTATGTTAGAATAATGTAGATGTGCTCGTTTCACCATAGAAAATGCTACACTACTGTCACCCATCCATAGGCACAAAATCCACCCTCTAGCACCTTAACCTTTGACAGAAAGAATGATTCCGGGAAGCCACACCACAACCAACAGATGGCCAAGAGAGCGCACCTTCTCCAAGGGTAGCGCACAAGAGAAAGTACTGGAAAGACTGAACAAGAGAAAACCGTACAATTGCAGCTGCTGTTGCTCCTCCAAACTTGTGCATTGTTTCTGGTTTCCTGAGTGAGAGTGAGTCAACAAATGAGCCAAGACGTCCTCTATTTATATTAATCTGTGCAATGACTTTTCTGGCTGGGTCGACCTGACTGTATGGTAATTATATTTTCTATTTATCTTTTTCCTGTGAAGTCGACTTGTCTTCCTGGAGGATAATACTTTAATATTATATATTCTGCTGAGTCAACTTGTCTTCTAGGGTTTTCACACATCTGTTTAGGGTTTCTCTTGCTTTTGGAATATTCTATTCTAGTCAAAGGTTACATATGGAGGTTAATACCTCCCGCAACTACCATAATATCAACAAATTAGTGTACAACAATCACATGAGAGTATGGAGGTAGAGATTGGTCCTTATCCAAAAAGTTCTGTTGAATCTGATTGTATGCACATGGTACTTTGTGGCTCTGGCACGAGTTGTTAGTTGAACCATCCTCCAACTTGGAAACAAACACTTCTTTCCCTCTACTTCTTTTGTTATATTCCTCATTTGCTTTGACTAGGGCCATTTCCTAATCAGTTGCATGCATATATGAAACTTGAATGACAACGCCTAAAGATTAAAACCATAGAGTGGATCCACTTCTCACAGGCTTTTAAGATCAATTAGTTTTAACTTCCTCTACATGGCTAATGTGAAATGTTAACTCTAAGCCTCAATTCTTGCAGGATATATGATTAGAATACTGAAATTTGCAACTGTCACTAGTTGGTAAATGTGTGATGCTGTTAAAAATAATACTCTGGTGGAAGTGAGCATTGTGGGATTTGTCTACTACATATTGCACCGTAGTTATCTTTTGCAATCCCATGTTATTTCCTTTCAAGTCGTCAATGGTGTGGCTTGGGGAACTTTGGCTCCAATAGCCTAGGGATCTCAAAAATAGTGTAGCTCATTATATATTTATAATAATATTTGGGATAAATAAAAATATGAAATTTTTGGTTTGCATTAATTTGAAATGCTAGGCTACAACATCTGTAAGAAACAAAGATAAGTGTCCTTTTAGAATCAGTCAACATGAATGACGGGTACTGATCTGTTGTCTTGATCGGAAATGAAACTAATGGCTGCTTTTTTACATTATTCAATTCTAATCAAAGATAGAATGGTTGCTTTCTTTCATTATACAGGTCCACACCCCAAACTGATAGAATAGTTTCTGGAATTCAGGGGTCCTTTTCTCCTTTTCCACGTGGATGCCCAAACATTGGGCCTCCAATTGAACTTTGCAATTGCCATCAAGAAAAGCCCAAAGGGAAAGTATGTTCCTTTGAAAGCCCCATTCAACTAGATTGTGAATTCTACATAAAGACAATGATGGGAAATTTGTCAGGACATGTACATACCATGATTTCAAGGAGAGGATCATTCCCACATCAAATTGTGTCCTTGATCCTCTTGGTCTACCCTTATGACCTGTAATTTTGCTTGTTTCTTCCATTCTTTTCTGCTTTATTTTTTCTTTATAGATGTGGAAGTATATCATTCACATGATCTTACTTTGATGTTGACAATGTTTAATGTGCTTTAAATGTTACCTTGCTGCATTGCATCCTATGTTTCTATGCATTTTCCGTGGACGCAGTGTAATAGCTTTACTTTTTATTTATTTTCTTGTACTTAAATATTCATACTTTTGTGACAAGATTTTTAGTGGCACATGAAAAAGTCCTTTTGTTTTAACATGTTTGAGATATAAGACACGCAAAGTGCATTTTTGTCTGCAACTTGGAAGTAGCTCTAGTTTGTAATGATATGGTCGTTGCCTTCTGAATGTTTTACCTTGTAACATTCATAGTCAAACCAAACCTAGAAAATGAGTTATAATACTTCACCTCAATTATGCACTTCTCAATGACACATATTTCCTTTGATAAGCAAGCATAACTTACTATCAGAAGGAAGAAATGCTTTCCAAAGGTACTTTAGCTCAAAATAGGATAATTTGATGTTTTAAGGAACAATGACTCTAGCAGTATGAGGACGTGAATGCCTGGAATGAAGATAACTGTCTTAGGCAAAATTTGGAGGTGAAACTAAAACTTTAACTTCTTATCTTGCTACATACTTTCTTCGAGAGAGTTGTGAGACTGACTAAGTAGTAGATAATTACTTCCTAAGATTTGTGACCAGAGTTGTCTTGAATTTGATGAACATTATGAATCTCTTCATAATTGTCAAAGTCCCAATTTGTGTGGACACGTTTGGATGAATTTGACTGTAACTAAAAATCTCATTAGTCTTTATTTCTTGCTGTGGAAAGGAGATGCTCTTTCCATGTTGACTGGGGTAAACACTTCTCTTCATGTTTCTTGGGTGGACTTCTTAAGCCCCTTTATACTTAATAACAATCATTTTACGAGATTATTGTGCAATCTCAACCAATGATTCCTTTGGAATGCCTGCTTCTGTTTATTGTTAAACATTGCCCCCTTGTGCCTATTGTTTCTACTAGTTTTAGTCTAGTATTTATTGTTACTTTTTCAAATGCACCCTCTATCCTTTTACTATGTTCATCTTCTACCTTTAGGCTTGTATTTAGTGAATTTGGTTTAACTGGCTTGCAAATTACATTGAGAAACCATTATCCTGTGAAAGTTATGTTTGTATCTTAATTCAGAAAATTTCTTTACTTCTTGGTACTCTAGTTTCTTTGAAGGCCTATGATCTTATTGTACATTGATATCATTGGCCCTTTATTAGATTCCATTTTGTGCTCAATCCTCGTAAATTCACCCTTCCTTCAAGGTATTGATTTGTACAATCTATGTGCTATTACTTTATTTGTTTTTCATTATTAAATGAACCTAGAAATTACTAAGACCCAACATGTCTTTCCATGTCTACAATATTATATGTAATTCATTAGCTCATTCATCCTCCAAGTTCAATCCTTGAGTCAATGCAGCCTAGTTGGCAATGTAATCTCACTTACTAGAAGCATTCAATAGCTTCATATTTTCCATTGGATCAAGGTGATATTCATGGTTCATATTGTTGACCTTTGATGTCTTCATTCATTTGTATCAAGAACTGATATGGCTTTGAGAAGTTCGCAACTCATTGGTTATGGCTTCAAATTTTGTGTCATCCATTTTTGTGAAGCATCAGGTTCCATATTTTTGGCAATGGATTTTTTGAAGCATTGAATTGGATTAAGCAGTGTTGTCGCCTATTCCACACGTCGAGTCACATCGTAGAAATCTTCAATCGATGTTGAGTAGCTTTCCCCTGACACTTGACTCCTTCATCTAGGCTAACTCCTAGCAAAGCCAAGGCAGGGTAGTCCCTAATAAAATAGTCTAAGGCTTGATTAAAATAAGCACAATATTATAATAGGAGTTAAATGAAATCAAAAGAAAGTACAACTAATCTAGTAGCATATAATGACGTAAAATAAAGATTGCTTATTTTTTTTTATCTTAATTTTATTTCTTTGGAGAGACAAAATTACATTTTGTAGGTGCTTCAAAGAGCACATCACACCATCTGTGTGTATTTTGATCGGGAAAATAAATCCCTCGGCCCATAACCAAAAAGTAACCTCTCAAAAACCTTGGATTTCATAATCTAGAATTCGCATTATATGATAGCATGCCTATAATTTCCCTCACCCATAACAAGGTGAAATAAAGTCTTCATAAATTTATCCTTATATATACATGAAAAAAAGCTTCAAGAACCTAACCAGAAAAATATTTTTTTGCGCTCAAAGAGTAAGCCAAAATAGTCTTTTTTCAATGCCTTGTAGTTGTGTTGCTGAAGTAATTTGTGTCTTCATTAAAGAGCTAACAGTTGTTGAAAGCTCGGAAAAAGACCCTGTTGAGATCTGAAAAGTGTTGAATTGAAATATAGTCCGAACAAACGGTGTCGAGAATGTGCTGTTCAAGAAAAAGTGTAATAAATGAAGCTTCAGTACTGTGTTTGCTCGTGGTTCTCTATAAATGGTCTGTGATAAAAAGCATAAGTGTCCTCCCCTTTATACTTCGTAACCCAGCTTTGGACAGCGTATCCGCTACCATGTTCTTGTCCCTGTATACATGGGAGATAACCAAAGAATAAAAAATGTCCTTCAAATGGAAAATATCCTCGAGGATAGGCATACGAAAAATGTTGTGACAAATTTGATGCTTTCTGGCCCAATTGATGACATTCATTGAATCACCAAAGATTTGTATGTGATGGATTTCCTTTTCTCTGGCAAAAAGAAGTAACTGTTTCAACGCCAATAGTTCGGCATAGTTGTTTGTACCCCGTCCCATACCCATTTTTATATGGAAACAATGGTTTACTGTTAGGTGGAGGACTGCACCCCCCCTGCACATGGAATTTTGAGAAGCTCCATCAAAATATGCCGAGGAATTTGAGATGTTAATGACCCCTTGTTGTCTTATCTGTAAATCCGAAGCTTCTTTTGTTTTCGGGAAGTGGGACAATATTGATAGACTTTGGGTTGCAATTGCTTATGGTATAGAAGCTTTTCCTTTGATTATCCCTGCATTCCAGGCAAGCCAAATTCCCTAGTTGAGTAAGAGTGGTAGTGCTTTTATTTCCTTATTTCTTGGATCTCGAATCCATACCTTCCATGCTTGTTCCAATGAGTTTCCGTCCCATATGCATCCTTCCCTGAAGCTTAAGGAGGTTTCGGTCAAACTTTTTTGGTGAAGGGACATGAGATCAGGATATGGAGAGTGGATTCGTTTTCATTTTGACAAAGAAAGCATCTACTCGGTCCTTCTAAATGACGCTTTCTCAGGTTATCCCAAGTTGGGATTTTGTCATTTAGTGCCGCCCATAAGAAAATTTTGACTTTTTGGGGCATTTCAGCTTCCATAATCCCTTCCACCACCAACTGGGATTTTGTTGATATAGGTCTATATTCAAAGCTATGTAGCCAAATTTTGGAGTGTAGGAATCTAGAGGATCCTTTTGCCATACTAATTCATCTTCCCTGTCCGTGATTCTGATGTGACTCCTTCGTAGCGTTGAAATATAATTTTCCAGTAGGTCTGCATAACTACCATTTAATCCCAGAGAAATTGCACTTCTCCAACCTTGCTTCCATTAAATAGTTGAGGGGGGATCAGATAGGTGGCATATAAAGGAGATACACTGCCTTTGAAGCTAAATAATTAGATCATTTGGTAGTATATGAGAGATCCCGCTACCAGGCCATGGATCGACACCTATGCAAATATGATTTCCTTTACCTACCCGCCAGGCCAGACCATCTCCTACCACTGAAAATGAGGATATCATTGCTTTCCAAATAATAGATCAGTGCATGGTTGACTTGTTTGGTGATCTAATTCAATCTTCTACAGATTCCGAACGACTTCCACGTGCTAGACAAAATCCAACATGGAAGTACCTATCCGATGCTACAAACATCAACATTTATGGTATGAATGCAAGAATTGTGAGAAAAAAATAGATAGTGAAAAAATCAAGCATCATATCACATGTCTATGTTTGGCCACTCCAGACCAAAGAGAAACAATGTACTTGTCTTATTCTAGATAGACATAATTGAGAACCATAACATACATCCATGCCATAATAAAACATAAATAAGTCAATGTCGTTAACCAAGATGTTAACCTCTTCCAAATAATTTTACTTTCCAGCATTTAAAAATTCAAAGTACATTGATTTTCTTTCAAGCATTATCATTTGTGTTGAAGTACTTTTTTTGTTTAATATCTATCGCATAAGCAATCTCTATTATGTTACCAACCACTTCAGTGCGGATTTATTTTGGGGACTCGCCAAACCCCTGCAATTGAAAGTGAGGTGTTTCATGGGGAACCCCTTCGGGGGCTTTTGCTGCTCTAAGAGCCCCTACAATTGACCTTTGTCGGTCTGAAGCAATATCAACCAGTGCATAGGCAAGACTGGGCCCAGGCCCAATGCGTCTTATGTGACTACAAAAGCGGGCCGCAGAGCCACAGATCCCTGTCATCATCTGAAGCTCATTCAATAGATAAAAAAAAAATGTCAGTGACTCTGCGGCCCGCATCTGCGGTCACATGAGCAGCGAGACATAACCTCAGGCCTCGGGGCTCAGGCTTGGGCCTAGTCTTGCCCATGCTCCTCTTTCCATCGACCGATGGCCATCCCTTTTCTCGCGGTTATCGTCAGATAGTGGAGATCCTTTCCGCGTGTTTTATTTGCAGTAGCTTGGGGTTTTTAGCTCTGGTGCTAAGGTTTGATCTAATGGCTACCTACGATGATGTAGTAGACTACTCACTAGATCCGGGTGAGCTGTTACCCTGGAAGAGGACAACTGGCAGCCCCACATACTCCTATTCGGTACAACTGGAGGAGGCGGAAACCTCGGATGCATGTGGTGAGGGGAGGCTAGGGTTGGTGAGATATTGGCGTCCGGGGGATTCACAGGCTATAGGCAATCTCCCTTCTCCGCTTCATGCTATGATACACCTTCGCTAGTTCCTGAAGTTTCTTTCTCTCATATACAGTGTTGGATGTTTGCTTCACCGAACTCAACAAACTTTACCTAGTCCTTTCCGGATCCCTCTGTGTCTGCGTCCCCTTTTCTAAATCTAGGGGAGCTGAGTGGTTTTTCTGTAGTTTCCCCGGAAGTGGCCTTAGAGGGTTCGAATCTAGGGTTAGCGAATTGGTAGACAACGGACCAAGATCCATCCTCAAATTTCTTTAACCCTTATGCTGATCATGGCTTCTTCCCGGATCAACTTGTTGGGGGGTCGGTGGAAGGGTTTATAGCCTCCAACTTACGTCCCTCAAATCTCAATGGATGGGATTCAGTTTTCCGTGGGGAGCCTGGAAGTAATACACACATAACACAAGATCAAGGTGTGACGGGCGCTCTTGAGCCTAGGCGAAGGAAACAAAACAAGTGTATTGGGTCCTCCAAGGCAAACTCCAACTTCATTCTCGGAGAAGACCTAACTATGTCATGGGTGGAGCCGATGGGAAAGCGTATGGTCGACAATTCAGCGAGAAGTTAGTGAAGGCATGGGCAAAGACAGTTGGGTTGCGTCCTTCAACCCCCTGCCCAAGATCAGTTGACTCTCTAGGGGTTGGTTTATGATTATTTTCTCAGAGCCTTCACAGTTGTTGGTTGTTCTTCAAAAAAGTTGTTCAATTGATTCTTCGTCGGTCCTTATGAAGTTATGGAATCTGACTTTTGATGTAGCATGTGAATGGCTAGATTCCATTCCAACCTGGGTATGATTGTCAAGCCTCCCTCCTCACCTATGGACTGAAAAATGCTTCCAAGCTATTGGGAATTTTGTGGGGGAGTTTTTGGCAGCCGATATGGGATTCATAGAAACAGGCGAAATGTCGGTGGCAAGGATCCTGGTCTCATTAAATATCCGGGAAGGGATTCGGGAATTTCTAAACTTAACAGATCTGGGAAGGACTAGAGTTCAAATCCTAGACTATGAAGGGGTGCCCTTTCGATGCAGGATATGCCACGAGTATGGGCATGTGGTAAAGGACTACAGGAATTCCATGCGGGGGCGCTCATGCAATCGATCCTCCTTAGTGAGCAGTCCTGACCAGGAGCATCATGAGGGTTGTGGTGCCATCTCTCCCTCTTCAGTGTCGACTTCAATAGGTACTCCATCTTGTGAGCCTACAGAGACTCCGATTTTATTGGTAGATGGTCCGGTTGTCCCCCGAGGGGGGGGGGGGATGCTTTGGCCATAGTTTCGGTCGAGGAGGAAGCGGTGAGCACAAAAATTTGAACGGAGGTAGCTTCACAACATTTGATCGACAATTTAATGGGTATGCATCTCTCTTTTTCCCATCCAGTAAATGGATTGATTAAAGCTTTCAATTTTATTATGGTGGACTGTAACCACTCTATCCGGGATCTCCCTTTCCCATTTAATGGGGCACTAAACCCTTTATCCAATACCCCACATCCTCCTTTTCCGTCTCTGGCAGACTGTACCCTTCGCTTGGACATGCCTCTTGGATATCCAGTGTCCAGGACATCCAAGGAATCTTCCTCTGATGGTTTGAAGTAGTCGATTATCCGTTTCCAACTCCGTAACAAAGAAGTTTCCATTCCCTCAGCATACACTAGAGGCTTGGGCCCTAATAGAAAGATCCCGAAGACCAAAAAGGGTCATGGTAGAAATTCAGATCTTTCCAAGGCACAATCCCGCGCACTGGTTGATATTGCTTGGCCGACAAAGGTCAATTATAGGGGCTCTTAGAGCAGCAAAATCCCCCGTAGGGGTTCCCCCATGAAACTCCTCACTTTCAATTGCAGGGGTTTGGTGAGTCCCCAAAACAAATCTGCACTGGTAACATAATAGAGATTGCTTATGCAATAGATATTAAACAAATAAAGTAGTTCAACACAAATGATAATGCTTGAAAGCAAATTATAGTACTTTGAATTTTTAAATGCTGGAAAGTAAAACGATTTGGAAGAGGTTAACATCTTGGTTAACGACATTGACTTAATTATGTTTTATTATGGCATGGATGTATGTTATGGTTCTCAATTATGTCTATCTAAAATAAGACAAGTACATTGTTTCTCTTTGGTCTAGAGTGGTCAAACATAGATAGGTGATATGATGGTTGATTTTTTCACTATCTATTTTTTTCTTACAATTCTTGCATTCATACCAGAAATGTTGATGTTTGTAGCATCAGAGAGGTACTTCCATGTTGCCTTTTGTCTAGAACGTGGAATTCGTCCTTCTAACCTTTAAGAAAACCTTAGGAAGTTCACTTTATGAGTAATTAATAAAGTGAATGATCTTTTAATTAATTAAGTTAAATGCCAAAGTTTTGGCATTAGTAACTTAAGTGAATAGTTGATTAAGTCCTAGCCAACAAATCTAAAGCTAAGGTGAGATTAGATCTCAGCCTTTGATCACTTTGGAGGAGATCTAGGGTTTTGGACTTAAGGTTAACTCATTGTAATAAAAGGCAGCCTAGGTGAGAGGATGAGACCTAGTGATGGTACACAAAGAGTGAGTGAGCACTTAGGTGTGACGGGGTAGGGGCCGAGGAAAGGCAGAAAAAAGATAGTAGTCGGGAAGGCTAGGCTATTGTTGTAGTGTATTTCTCAGAAGGGCCATTATTCCAGGACGTGGAGCCTTGATTTCATTTAATAAAATCATCACAGATCTTGTTTTACTGCGATGGCTTTTCCAGTGGTTATTTACCCATAATATCTTGTGCAATGTGTTTTGGTTTCCTGAATTTGCTTCTGCTGAATTTATCGTTGAGTACCCTAGCTGTGCTTTAATTCAATAAATGTGTTTTTATTCGGAATTAACTGTTGGGTGCTAGGTTTACAGATTTCACAAGAAACCTATTTTGATGCATCATCATCAGGCAAGTAACGTTTGGATCTATTGATGAATGATAATTTGAATAAACTAATATAAACTTGGGTGTCCTATATGCTTTCATATGCTTCCAATTCATTAAGAATGGGAAAATTTAAGTAACATTTTCCTCTTCTTAGAAAACAAGACAACTATAACAATCTACTCTTTTTCTTAGTTCAAAATTCATCTACTTCCAGCTTATTGGAAGTTGTTACCTATTCTCTTCAAATCCCTTAATGAACCTCACTTTTTTAATTGTCAGCATCAAGGGACATGCAGGGAAAATTTGAAGGATCCATGAAGTGTGAAGGAGATGTGGTAGGCAAGACTGCACTGTACAGAGTGTTTGGGAATAGAACACTCAGCATTGTACAAACCAAAGAATCAATTCAATGCGAAATCTAGTTGTGCGTGGGGCAGTGCCCAATGGATGAAACAAAGTGATATATTCAAGACGATATATAATCACCACTCAAATCACTGCTCTTGTATTTCTTCACAGAACCATGGAATATTCACCAACTACAAGAAATCAATTTGTGTTTATCAATTGCATTGATGAAAGTGCTCAACCGAAAGGGAATTTATTGTAGTGGGTGAAATAAATAGACAACCTGTTGATTCTGAATAGACCCCTCCATGACCATGTTTGATCTTTCACCCCTTCGATAGAGCAAAATTTGTTTTCATCCAAGCTCATGTTACCTATTCTGAGACGCATATAAATTTTTGATCCTGGATTCACTATCATGCATAGACAACCTCGGGGGTATTCATGCCCTCCCTCTATAGATCCAGGGAGGAACTGTTGCCTTCTGTAGTCCTTTAGATATTTTGGGTGCCCAAATAGTGTAACTGAACCTCAACAAGTGTTAAGGAGTTTATGATTTTTCATTTCCCCTATTTCCTTCATGTTTATGTTTGTACTATGTAGATCCACTCTAGTTGATCCTTTAAACATAGCCTTCCTTCGTTAAGGATTTTTTCCATGACAATGTTGAATCTCTAATAATTTTTGTTGAACTTGAACAAAGAAAATTTTAGGGGCGGATTTTTTCTCATGAGCGAAATTAAAGGGTTCCAAATTTTGATTGGGCCATTTTTTTGTGTTGTAGTACTTTTTATCATTCACCCCCAATTTATTTAAATTTTTTTTATGATAGAGGGTTAGCCCATGCTTATTTACGAAGTAGAGGGAAAAAAATTTATTTTTGCCCCTGCAATTTGAGTTGCAAACTTTCATTCGCACCGATCTGTAGGAATGGGGGTTCCTCGTAGCGATTTTCATTTCACCCTCTTCTTTTAGTGTAAATTGGTCATCCTTCTTTCATTCGCTCCAATTTCGTGGTATGGGGATTATTTAGACCAGATCGCCCTAATTTTCTGGAACAGATGGTGACTCAAGACTCAACACGCCTTGGTACTTCTAAACCCTTGTACAATTCTAGGCAACTCCTCTCAATATGTTCTATATTTTCTCTTTGACCCAATCTCAAATAGTTCAAGAGCAAGGCACAGGGAACCATTACTAGAGTGGTTTGTTGGACCACATAATTGCATAATCACTTTTTTCCCTCTCATTTTGGTAAATGCACTAAAGAAATCGTTGATCAATCAATTTTTTGTGAGGTAATGCTTGCAAGTTGCTAAGCTTTCTAAAATTTATGTACATGGACTATTTTTTGAGTTTATACGGGGTTTTTTAAGGAATTGTGAGCTTTACATATAGAGATTTAAATTTTCAGCTTCAGAGGTGTTGTAGTTTTATTTTGATGAATTTGAAGTCATTTTGTTCTTTCTCATAGGTGGAATTACTTGACTTCAAATGTATAGATAGGGTAATATTCTTGTAAATATTCCCAAATCTTATCTAATCATGCAATTCTAAATCTTGGGTCTGCAGGTCAGAGTACACAACAGAAGCAAACTATACCCTTATAGGGTAAACAACAACAGGAGCACAACTATGATATTAGATGCCATAGGGATCTGACACTACAAGTTTTAGGTTCTACAAACACTCAACAACCACCATCACAGGCTTCATTAACTGCCAGTCTCATTCAAAGTATTCAGTTCATTAACATGACATTAATCTCAGCACACAAGTTGTCAGGAATATCAGCAACACAATATCTCCAATTGATGGAGTTCATAGGTCTTATCATCATCACTTGACAGGATTAGAAAACCAATCCTTTATTGCGACCACATCATTCTTACATTACCAGGCTTGTTAACTCTGTTTCTCAATTCAGATGCTCTTACAGGCATGCCAATGACACTCATACATCAATCAGGCTCCATGGCCTGTTATTTGCAATACAAGCACAACAATAGGAAGCCAATGGTTCCCTTAAAAGAACAAACTTGTTTACAACAAAAAGCAGGCTTTAGGCCTTGCTTCTTCCTCCAGAGGACTTTAATAATAGTCTTCCAAGGTCTGCATACCTGCAATTCCTCAATCCTCTGTCCGTGAGAACTTCACATAAGTTCTCTGCCCACTAATAATATCCACCTGAGCACCTGTATGAGCTATCTCCAAGGTCTCAACCAATGTTACCAGAACCGAACCGGTAGACCCCAAAAATCGGAACCGAACCGGAACCGGAACCAGAAAAAACCGGATCAAAAAACCGGTCACTAAAAATACATAAAATATTCAAACTTTTGAAAAACAAATACATATTCATGTGCATCCATGTGAATCCAAACCATTATACACAAATTTGCAAAGTTTCTCATATATATTCATGTGAATCCAGATTCCAAACCATTATACACAAATTTGCAAAGTTTCTCATATATATTCATGTGAATCCAGATTCCAAACCATTATATTCCCCCTTGCATTGGCTAGATGTTGTTTGATCCTATGAATACCCCCCCCCCCGCCCCCCCACCAACCTCCTTTTTGCAATAATTACAAACCATTGACCCATCAATCAATTGGCAATGAAGCCATGCTAGATCCTTCTTGTCTTTAGGAGCCATGGAAACAAATAAAAATCTACAAATAAAAACCCAATGTGTTTTAAGTTTTACGTTTTAAATTTTAATTGCTAGAGGCTAGAGCCTAGGAGAAAAGTTGAAAACAACAATACTTTTTTGGTAGAAAAAACAACATTTTTAAGGGGAGTAAGTGCATAGTTTACATACCTTGAAAACAAGCTCCAAATCTGCCCAATAAATAAGTTCCAAATCTGTCCAAGAAATATGCTCCAAAATAGCACCAAATATGCTCCCAAATTCGGCAAAATAACTCTCCAAATCAGCTTCAAGAAAAGAGGCAAAATAACGCTCCAAATGAGCCCAACAATCACCTCTCCAAAGCAGCCTAGCAACCTCTCAAAGGTGAGGGAATTTTTGATTGTTTTAAAAAGTTAGGGTTAGGGGCATGCATGGGAAGCTTCTAGAATTGTCTAGAGCCCCTAATGAAGCTATAAAGCCAACCCCACCCCCTCTCTTTCATTCACACTACTCATTTGGCTTCTCTTGATTTTTTGAGCTAAGGGTTTTTCTTGAGTTTAGAGAGTTGAGTTGGAGAGGTTGCTAGGCTGCTTTGGAGAGGTGATTGTTGGGCTCATTTGGAGGGTTATTTTGCCTCTTTTCTTGAAGCTGATTTGGAGAGTTATTTTGCCGAATTTGGGAACATATTTGGAGCATATTTCTTGGACAGATTTGGAGCTTGTTTTCAACGTATGTAAACTATGCACTTACTCCCCTTAAAAATGTTGTTTTTTTCTACAAAAAAAGTATTGTTGTTTTCAACTTTTCTCCTAGGCTCTAGTCTCTAGCAATTAAAATTTAAAAGTTAAAACACATAGGGTTTTTATTTGCAGATTTTTATTTGTTTCCATGGCTCCTAAAGACAAGAAGGATCCAGCATGGCTTCATTGCCAATTGATTGATGGGTCAATGGTTTGTAATTATTGCAAAAAGGAGGTTGGTGGGGGG
>ML790941.1:654544-680525 GCA_009831015.1 Picea engelmannii
GAGCTCCCAAGATACTAAAAGTTGCCTCCAATGTAAACGGTTGCTCCTTATATAGGCCCTAAGCCTCCTTGAAATCTGCTCATCAAGGCCGATCCTATCAACTAGGTTCACTTAACCAGTTACCAGCTGCCACATGGCGTCTTCCCAACAGTCTCTTGGCCAAAACAAAACAAAATGAAAACAAATTAAAATGGAAATATTTTTGGGTAATGAAAACAAATTAAAATGGAGATATTTTTGGGTGATGCAGTGCCCTTGAATCAGATTTGAACCCTAGGGGGAAGAATAACAACACCCAATTTCAACCAACCAGACTAGCCCCAGTTGACTAGTTTAAAGTTTAGATGTGCTTATAAAGAAATTTATTTGAATTCAAAAATGCAACTTTACTGCATTTATCATCATTCCAAGGTTAGAAGGGTATTGTCCTACTTCCTTGCAAAAGTTCCTAAGCTTGTTATAATGGGCTGATGTTTGTAGCACTGCTTCACATAGCATCACCAGTAATCCCAACAGGAACAGTGCCCATCCCATAAATGACAATGAAGGTTGGCATCCCTTACAATGAGTTCCCATGCAACAATCGTGAAGATGAGCTGGATGACAGAGTAGTAGTCACCACAAACTCTTTGGACAACTTGAATGGTTATCTGGGGGCCAACGTTTAATAACCCAAATGCAATTGCTAGCTTCTCACGAGTCGCAACAGTGGTTAAGAATTTGTTCCTTTTCCTTCTCCATGTCACTAAGCACAAACCTTGGACAACTTGAATGATTATCTGGGGGCCAATGTTTAATAACCCAAATGTAATTGCTAGCTTCTCATGAGTCGCAACGGTGGTAAATAATTTGTTCCTTTTCTTTCTCCATGTCACTCAACACAAACCTAGTATCAGGAACATATTCTGCTACCTTCATCTGATGTGAAAAGATCTCCAACTTGGTATAGATTTACTGGGTCTGTGATTGCAGATCTATCTCCTACTAGGAAACAATGCACCTGTTTATTAACCTCAATCCAACTGCATCCAGGTGTCTTTCTTATGCCAACATCTTTCATCTTTTTGTGTAGCTTTTCAATGTCATCCCACCTGCCAGCTGCAGCATACATGTTTGACAGAAAAACATAAGGTGCAACATTTTTAGGGTCCAATAGAAAAAGGTGTTCTGCAGTACACTCCCCTAGTCCTATATTGTTAGTATTTTACAAGCACCAAGCAAACAACTCCAAACAACAACATGCTAGTCATTTATCTAGAGTCGTATGGACATGCATTAGGTCTCTCTAGGATTTTTTTAATTATTTTAATAAGTCGTAAAATTTCCCGTAAAACGAAGATTTTTAAGTGGTACTAGGAGGTGTCATATGCCTTGGGGGTATCATTTTCTAACCGAGAATACTCCTTTTACCCTTGCATCCTCCCTTTGAGAGAAATAATTGACTTTTGCTCATCAAAAATCAATTTTACTCCAAAAAGGTGAATAAAAAGACAAATAAATCATCTCCCTGGAAACATGTCCGGGACATGCTTTTAGCTTGTTTCCAGTTCACTTAGCTTCACTATTAATCAAGCTGACTGATCTTTTGAAGACCAAAGCGCCAATCTCTCTGACAGATCGGTGACTATTGTTTGGGGAATGGGCTTTGGAAATTATCCAATATCTCTCTTCCCTGGAGGGCTCCAATCTTTCTCCAGATGCGGATGGAGTCATTTAGACTAGATGGAATCTCAAACAAGTAGACATGCACCACCTGCTCTTGGATTCACTCTGTTCCTTGTTGGATCTTTGAAGGGAAATCTGGGACCCTCAAGCTTGGAAGGGATAAGTTATTTGACCATTAGGGACCCTGATCCTAAATATCGAGTGGAACATTGGGGTTTCCACTAATAATGTCGCAAAAGTTTCGGTCCTATGGAAAGGCTTGCGTGTAATTCCTAAAAGAACTTACCAATCAGGTTATAACTCTAATTGAAGACTCACAGCTCATTATCTTTAAAAAATTTCCAGGAAATTCCTGGAGTCTAGATCCAAGTGACAAGGAAATGATGCGGATGGAGTCATTGAGACTATGGATGGAATCTCAAACAAGTGGAAATGCACCACCTGCTCTTGGATTCACTCTGTTCTTGACCCTTTGAAGGGAAATCTGGGACCCTCAAGCTTGGGAGGGATAAGTTATTTGACCATTAGGGAACCTGATCCTGAATATCGAGTGGAACATTGGGGTTTCCACCAATAATGTCGCAGAAGTTTCGGTCCTATAGAAAGGCTTGCATGTAATTCCTAAAAGAACTTACCAATCAGGTTATAGCTCTGATTGGAGACTCACAGCTCATTATTTTGCAGTTCATGGGCCAAGAGAAGTTTCCTACATCCAGATCACCAGAGTAATTCTAAGATGCAAAGAGCTCCTCATCCTTTTTAGTGATGGGTAGGATTTCCATGTTCCGAGGCAGTTTATGCCAAAGCAGATTCCATGGAAAATGATGCTGTCAGAATGGGAATGGGCCATGTCAATTTTTTTTTATCAGATGGTAAAGAAATACTCGAGGAAGATTCAAATCCATAACTGGGCATTAGAGGGGCAGACCAGATGATCTGGAAACAAGTCCTTCAACATCTTTGAGATGTCCTCACTCCAGACTTATATTGATGATTCCAGGTCAGTCCAGTGAATGCCTGAATGATAACGAGCCAGGTGATTGATTTGACATCAGGTAGTGATGAACGATTCCAGTCAATACAAAGATACTATCAATGAACCCACAACATCAGAAGGCAGATACAAAGATACAATCAATGAATCATAATGAACCCACAAAGTTGGGAGGAAGACACAGTCCATGATTTTATGCTTTATTTATGTTTTCTTTTATTCTCTGTATTCACATATTAAAAGTACCAGTCTTTGTATCCAGTTTAATATCCAGTTTAAATAGCTCGCTTTTGGGTCAGTATTTAGAGAAATCTGTAATGGCCAAAATTATATATGATGACAATTTAGTACCTAGAACAGTAACCAAATGATCGCAGCCTAGCTACATTTCTGCATGTGATTCAGTATTTAAAAAAAATTATCGATGCATTTATCATGTTTTTCTGTGTACTAAGTGGATAGTGTTAAAAAAAGTATGAATATATTTATCATGCTTTTATGTGCACTAAGTTGATAGTGTAAAATTTTATAGCCTTTCAAGTTGAGAATATGGCAATAATATTAGAACCTAAAATTCTATAATCATGTTAGTGACTTGTCTTGAATATCTGTTTTTAAACTCTCGCCAGCTAGCAGATTAAAAAACCATGTTACTAAAGAGCAAACGGACATATAAACGCAATGACCTGGGCAAGATTCTTTGCAAGGTCTTTATATTACAGAACATAATGAGCATGATGCAGACAGAACAGATAATCAACTTATTATCCCAAAATCTTCAATGATGTTATAATACATCAAACACTTTAAATGGCATCAAACACTAACAACATTGTAAGTGAAACTTCAAGCAAGTAGGTTTTGGTCAAATGATTAAAATTTAAATCAAAGTACTCTCAGTGCTCAGACCCAGGTTCAAAATCCTCCAAATACATGTTATTGTGTAATACCGCTAATGCGGCCAACATAGGTAACTACTGCATCCAGGACCAGGTTAATCCAAACAGACTCAAAACTCAACTTGCAGAAAAAGATGTAGGCAGTGCAAGCCACCACCATGGCACAACAAAAAATGATCTAGCGACACTCTTAGTATGATTGCATGGAGAGAAGTCACTGCTCTTACAAACCCAATGTGTATACAGACGTGGGTAAGGCTAATCAAATAAAATGGATTCGGACATGGACTTGCATTCTCAAGTATCCGTTGGAACGAGGGTTAAAATTTGTTTTCCCTTCTTTTAAATCTTAGTTAGCTTTGGGTTCTGAGAGAAAAAGACAAGCTACTGCATATGCAGAGTTTCTACCTGCCAACAAGTGTCATAAGTGTCATTGTCATTGCAGATGCAAGGTTTCTAGGGCTTATAAACTACTATACCAGGCTTAGTCCTCTGTTCAAGGTTGCGGGTAGTAAATATTTTTTTTCCTTGAAAGATCTCCTAGGTTTTACTAGTAATGGAAACTTGGGCGTCTATTATGATGAAACTGAAATGTTTCTCATTTTGTTGTGCTTTCAAAGCCAAAGGTCCAACCTTTTGCTCATCTTGGTTAGGGTTCTATTGATGAAGTTTTAGTGTAAACATGTTCAATTAATAGTGTAAACAAGATGTTTAATGACTGTTTAATTGATGACTACACTCAAGTTTCACTGGCAGACTTGTGTTTATCAGTAAATGTGAAAAAGGCTTCGCTTTTAATTGGTACACTAATTAAACTCACTGCTTTGAGCTACAGTTGAATACATGCTTTGAGTTACAGGTGAATACAAAACCGTGATGAATTATATATATAAATATACACATTATTTTGCTTTGAGTAATATTTATGAATAATATATTATAAATAGTTAATAATATATTATAAATAGTTAATAAGATATAATAAGATGATGATATTAATAATAATATATTAAATGGAAAATATTATATTAAATGGAATATGGTAAATATAGTTTATAAAAAGGTTATATAATATCAAGTAATATAGAAAGTTACAATTTTATTTATATACATTTTGAGTAGGTTTAATGGTTAAGAACATGTCTTAATTTTATTTATATACATCTTGAGTGGGTCTAATGGTTAAGAACATGTATTTTCTCTTAAAAGGTCAAGTAATAAGATAGAAGTTTACAATTTTATTTATATATAGTATGAGTGGGTCTAATGGTTAAAAATATGCCATTCCTCTAAAGAGGTCATTATATATAGCCGAGTGGTTAAGAAGATGGCTTTCCTCTTAAGAGGTCACAAGTTCAAATCCAAAGGAGAGTAGGATATAGTCTAATGGTTAACAAGATGCCTTTCTACTTAAAAAATCACGAAATCAAATAACTGAATTATTATTATTATAAGATAATATACTATTATTTAAAGGTTATATCATTACCATCCTTTCCAATAAGATGGAAGGTTATAATATTATATTAAATGGAATATAGCAAATATAATATAAAAGGCTATATTACCAAGTAATAAGATGAAAGGTTATAATATTATATTAAATGGAATATAGCAAATATAGTATAAAAGGCTATAATATCAAGTAATAAGAGGGAAGGTTATAATATTAAAATAAGAGGGGAAATTACAATATTAAGGAATTTAGGTTTTCAGGTGATTGGGTCTGGGTCAAATATTATATTAAAGTAAATTTTAATAATTTCATCTCATTTAAAATTGAAATTTGATTGGAGTTTTTAAATTGAAACTTAATAAAAGTAATTATTAATAATTTAAAAAAAAATAAAACTTGATAAGAATAATTACTAATAATTAAAAAAAATGAAATTTAATAGGAGTAATTACTAATAATTTAAAAAATTGAAATTTGATAAGAATAATTATTAATAATTTAAAAATATATGGTTTTAAGGAAATGTATAGAAATGACAATGAATTTAAATTTGATAGGAGTAATTACTAATAATTTTAAAAAATGAAATTTGATAGGATTAATTATTAATAATTTAAAAAATGCATGGTTTTAAGGAAATGCCTAGAAATGACAATGAAAATGGAGATGGAAGTGTTTAGGAGTGGAAGGTGACATCCAATTTATGAGAATGAAAATGGAGATGAAGTGTTTAGGAGTGGAATGTGACATCCAATTTATTATTGGAAAATTTAAACAAGTTTGAAAAATAAAAGGAATGACTCTAGAGTGAAATATAGATTACTTCAATATTTTTGGGATATTTCTATAACAATATTATCAATATTTTTGGGATATTCTATAATATTATTAGAAATCAGATGTATTATTGGGAAAGTTAAACAAGTTTGAAAAATAATACAAGGAATGACTCTACAATGAAATATAGATTATTTCAATCTTTTTGGGATATTTTATAACAGAACTAGAAATCAAATATTGAGATAGTTGACAGATCAAAAAACCAAGGTGTAAATCTAGGTTTATCTTAAATAATTTTAGTGGCTATCTAAATCGATGAAGGAAAATTTTAACATCAATATTTAACCTTGGTCAGGAAAACTTGATTTAGGTCAATATTTATAGATAAGCAATTCAATTTAGGTTGATATATGAAGGTCAATGATTACGTCAATTGGCCAACTTTGATCTCTGGTAAATTGTATTTAAGATTATGAATACTTGACTACATCTTAAACCATTAAATGATGTATGTCTTAGGCGATCAATAAAAACTTCAACTTTGGTCAACTCTCAATCCATAAATGCCTAATCTTGATCAACTTCACTTTGTAATCGAGAATTATATTAAATTTCTTGGTGGTGAAGCATATTTTATTTAGGATATCATTAATTATTGCTACTCAATTAATAACTTATGGTTATTTATTAGATTGATCAAGGAGCTCCAATGGTAAGCTCAATTGGCTAAACCATCTAGTCAAGGCATGTTGTCCACATGGAGGCCATAGGTCTTAGTTCAAATCTGTTAGTCCCTTGGGGTTACTTGTTTCCATTGTGGTTGGTGATGGATCCTCACTCCAAAAAATGATCCATCGAGAGGACAAGATCCATTAAAACAAAGCTTTGGACCACATCCATTATGGTGTGGTAAGATTTAAATGAGGACAAATTCTCACGAGCTCCATAGTGAAATAAAGTGTTGGACAATTCCTAAAATGCCATCGAATGAAAGAGTGTGTCATTTTTTTGATACTAGATGTTGGAACCTCAGGTTCAAATGGTTCATCCCATTCATTTTGGAGACAGTTAGTTGGTCAATCAACCAACAGTTGGTTGTGTGGTCAACTAGATAGTCGATCGGATAATCAACTAGCGGTTGGAGACAATTGGTTGGGTGGTCAACTAGATAGTCGATCGGATAATCAACCAACCGAGACAGTTGATCGGTAGATCGACCAACCGAGCAGTCGACTATGTTTTGGAACACTAGATGGTCGGGTCAACTTGGTAAGTCGAGTAGCTGATGCACCAACACAAATTTGTCGAGATCTATTGCAACCACTGACGGTTTTATGTGGACAATATCTTCTCGATTTCAAGGAAATTTGTTAGATTTAGAAACTATAAATAAAAGATCATATGGGTTGATTTCACAAGTTTTGTGTGTGTTCGATAATGCATTGTGATGCTCTGATCATAATGCATTGTGCTCAAGTCTTGTGATGATGTCTTTCGACACCATTGATCTTCTTTGAAGTTTATTTCTCTTCATTTATTCTGCAAATTCTTTTATTAGTTCTTTAGTGTTACGCCCAATCCCTAACATGGTATTAGAGTGACTCGTTTAGACCTCCCTACTATTTGCAAATCTTTGTCGAGTTAGATCTTATAGTGATTTGTTTGGCTGTTGATTTGTCTATTGTAACCTGTTTAGATTATCAAATATGTTAGATATCGAACAATGACTTACAAGATTGATCTTGTTGTTTTGAATGGAATTAATTGTGTTGTTTGGGCACTAGATATGGATACTTCGCTGAAGAGAAAAGGGCTCTGGTAGTATACGAAGGTTGCAATTCCAGATTTGAAGGATGACCAAGTGAAGTTCATCATCGATGGAAAGAAAGATAAGGTTGTCGAGGTCATCATGACATACAATTCTCGTAATATTTAACTTTCATACCAGTGGGATCGATTGGATTCATGATGTCTAGAAGAAGTTGAAGTCCTTGTTTGACAAAGTTGATGAAAGCCAAGCTACATAGTTGGAGAAAGAGTTGATCTCTCTTTATCCGCATTCCTTTGAAAGGATTGGGTATTTGACGTGTATTAAGGAAATGCAGTTGAAATTGGGTGATTGTGGGAAGAATTTTTCAAAAGAAAGGTGAACAACTCATCGAGTTGGTCTTGATGAATCTGAGAACACCCTTTGATGTGTTTTGTTTCAGGTTCTGGGCCAATTGATAGGCACACAAAGAAGATGGTAAGGATTATACTTTTGAAACTTTCTATGTCCTACTGATTAATCATCAACACAGGTTGCTTGATGAAGGGAAGCTTGGTGGAAAACATGAAGCTCTTTTGCTCAATGGCAAAGACAAGCTGAATTACAAGGAAAGAGGGCGCTTTGATGCTCCTATACGCAGACAAGAATGTCTCCATCAGAAAACTAAATAGAACATTGATGAGTCTTCGTCCACCTAGAAGAATCGAAAGAAGAAAACATGTATGTATTATGGAAAGCTCGAACATGTGAAGAAACTTGTTGGAAGAAGAAGGACAACTTAGAGGCGACGTTCAAGAAGCTCAAATGAGACGTTTCTACTCTCCATCGATCGACTCACAACTTTACCTTCCAAGTTGTTGAATTATTGTAACTTCGAAGAATATTCTACCTAAAAGGGAGTGTTGAATAATATTATTATATTATATTTATTAATTAGGCCATACTGTGCCTTTGTAAAAGTCGACCCTATTGTGCCTTGATAGTTAAATGTAAATTAAGAGGGTAAAGTGACAAGTCGGCCCATACCTAATTTTAGGTTGGTCAGACCACTATTTATAAGGGAGGCCAATGCCTTATTTGGATACACACACCAATTAGCTCTGTAGTGCGCAGGTCTTGGAGGAGAACCTATTGTAGCTAGGTGTGATGTCAAGGTGGGTTGTTGGTCTATGTCTTGGTATCTCTTGGTTAAGTAGTGCGCTATTCTTTACTAGTGAAAGAGTAGAGGAGGATCTTCTACTCTGTTCTTGGTCTATCTATATTGAGGAAGTTTTTGCTGGGTTTTCTTCCCCATGAGGGTTTCCTAGGATATTATGTCTCTATTGTTTCTGTGATTGCCTCTCTTTCAGTGATCTTAACTAATGTGTTAAATGATTGTAATAATAAAGAAGAACCGTAATTGCTAGCTGTATAAGTAAAACTTCAACATGGTATTAGAGTAGGTCTGAAAGAGACCAACTCACAATTTATAAGAAGTGGCTAGCTTCAACACACCCTCTCCAAGATTCAGTTTCAGTATTGTAGCTGGCGCAAAATTAGGGTTTCTGCATAAACCTTAAGTGTGACGTTTTCCTTGTTTGAGGAGGACGTTGTAGAAAGTAACCACACCTAGGAACTCGCCCTAGGAAGGTGCATCTAGTCCCTCGGTCAGAATTCCAAAATTTGAAGTTTGCAAATTTAGGGTTTCCTCATAAAATCCTAAGTTACAGTTGCAGTATCAGTTGTAGTTGCAGTGCCATTTTCTTTGTGCCAATACCTTCATGCCAGTTTTATTCGAAAAGATCTTTTAAACGACAATGGTTGAGTTATCTTGCATGTGTTATTTTACCATTTAGGAAAATAATGAAAGAGGAAGAATGAAAGGGGAAAACATATCAACCATTAAAAATTATACAGATCTGAACATAAGCATGAAGACAACAAACCATAAACACCAATGTGATAACGGAGTTCGACAATCTCGCCTACGTCTCCAGGCCTTTGTCTCAGTGGGTGAGGCTTTCTTATTTCTGTTCAAAGTTTTAAAATTACATCACAACAGTGCTAAAAAGGTTACAAATTGATCTGGTCTTGTTCTACCAGATCTCTAGAACCCAACAAAATCGACGACACTGAAAACGGATGAACGAAGCTCCCATAAATGGCCCGCAAAGGTGCTCTCCTCAACAACTTCCCTGCATAAAAATGGCTTTGGCTCAATAATTCTTCAGCATAAACCTGTTCTGAACCTCCTCCTTGGTTTCAAGAACCTCTGGTTTTTATAGGCCTGAAGTTGGTAACAATCTCCCAACTTCCCCCCAAGATCTGGCCTAAAAAAGGGCCCAATATCCCCCCAAAATGACCAAAATCCCACAAATCTGCTCATAAAATCAATTAAAAAACCATATTATATAGTTCAAAACCCATTATTTGCACAAAATATGGGCACAACTCCTTTTTCTAGGGCTCTAGGTCATGTGGCGCGCTCCATGTGGCCACGCGCCATGTGTTGGCCCCTTATCCCTTAGCTCTCAGACCTCGGTCGTATGGTGATGGCGCATGTGGCCTTGGCTAAACCCTCCACGCTCTAGTTGTTATAATCCCCGTCATTTAATCCAATGGTTACGACCCTGGTCAGCGGGCTGGCCCGACCGACTAGGGCTAACCATTCCAACTCCCTCGACGTGCATAGTGTATAGAACCGAGTCTTATGGTGGGCAGTTGGTAACGCCTGAAACCGGGGGCTAGGCCCATAGTATTCGCACCAACCACATAGAAGGCAGGTCCCGTGGTAAGGTCATGTGGAGAGTTCGCCGAGGGTTGGGGGCTAGGCTCCAACCCTAATTTCCTCTGCCCGTAATCACACATCACCTTAATTAATTGTTATGCACTATAGTAAACAAGGAACACCTATGGGCACGCTGGCTAGCCAAGCCCTGCCAAGCCTTTCGTCCACACCCGAGGTCGCGGGTGCAAACCTCATAGAGTCCAAACATTTTGTCAAAACCAAACGAGCCAATAAATGGGTGCCACGTGGCACCTCACTACTCACCCAAATCGATGCCACGTGTCCAAGCACCATTGGCCCACTTGTCTGTCGAGTGTCAGCCCAATCACCTGCCACTGTACCTACCACGTAAGCCGTAGGGCATGCCACGTGTCACCCTTGCAGTGGTGACACGTGTCACTCCCGGATAGGTCCACCTGTCACATCTGCCCACATCATCAGTTTGTATGCCCAGTCACCTTGCCATGTGTCAGTCCGTACGCCCAGTCAACAGACTGTACCTTCCATTGTACCTTTCCATGTCAACTACCACGTGTCACCTCTAGATGTTGCCATGTCAGTGTGACATCATGTTGACATCAGCGTTGACTTTTTGGCCTGTTGACTTTTTTTCTATTTGGCAAAACAAACAACTCTCCATATTTGGAGCATACGACGTCCGTTTGAGCCTGTTTAAGTTGCGTTGGATTCGTATCAACAAGGCCTACACACACGTCCGTTTTGAAGCCATTCTGAAAATTTTATTTTTAGGCCTTCCTGGACCCATTTTGGTCCCGAGATCCAATTCTGGATCACAATTGCAGCACTAGTTGCAGTGAAAGTTTTTGTGAAGTGTTGGGATTGATTTTTATTGTCCTAGTGTGCCTTTCCTAGCAAATCTCTAGCTAACTTTAAGTTACAAGTTGAATCACCTTTGAAGTTTTAAAGGTTTGTTATTGCTTGTCATTGTTGTCAGATAGTGCCACTACCTGTCGATATTGTCGGAGGTATGTACTTACATATGTTCAAACTGTATGATTATTCTAAAGGATATTTGCAGGATAAAGGATCTTTTTTCTAAACAACAATCGTAGATCCAAAAGGATCTCAGATCCAACACATTCAGAGGAACAATGCACCCCAGGTTTGATTAATTTGATATACCTCTATTTGCTATGGCATTATTGTGATCTTATGAACATCTAGGTTGTATTTTGATCTGTTGAAGTTATGACTATCATACTAATCATTGGTCAAAATTAAAGTCAAAGTATTAGATTGATTAAAGTTGAGATTATAGAGTTTATTCTCTAACCCAGTTTTCTATCAAGAAAACATATTATCTTAGTACAGAGGACAAGTTGAAGAAAATACTTGTCATCTTGAGTGAAGGAGACTCAGAAGAAAAGAAACACACTCATTCTTGAGGACAAGAGTCCAGGTTCCAGGTTTGATTGATTAAATTGATAAGATTCAAATTTACACATATCAAGTTTGATAACTGCTAAACACTATAGTTGTGATAGCAATCTTTGAAATGTTTTATTATCGAATACTTGGTAGCATGTGAGCACTATTGAGATAAATGCTTACTGTAATCATTTACTATATATAACTAACATCTCCTCTAGGAGAAACTTCTTGTTTTGTTTCCAAGTTACCATGGAGGAATGATTGATCACAACATTAGAAGAGTGTTTCTCTCGTTCCTTATTATTGTATTTCTTACTTTTTACCCTTGTTTCAGGCAGGTCACAAGTGATAGCTCTGAAGGAGCTACTGTGACGATCATTCTCACTATTATTTCTATTATTATTATAAAGAGTATTATTCTTTTCTACTATTTCTCCCGTTTTGTTCTTGCTCTAGGCATGTCACAAGTGATAACCCTTAGGGGGTAACATATTATATGAGACATGGAGCAGACTATCCAAGTTGTATATATGACCGTATACATCCATGTACCGAAGACGAAGAAGAAGAAGAAGAAGCTACTTTTGCTAGATAAAAAACATCTCATATGGAGACAGAGCATGAGGAGCAGGAGGCTCCAAAGATGATCGAACAAATCCCTTTGGTGCAATTAATCACTCTTTAGATCACCAGGAAGAGTTAGTAGAGCCAGAAGGGCCTACCCATAATCAATGCAATAACAAAAAAGAGACCAACATGGGCCCTTGACACTTTGCAGGATGCAAAGACATATAGCATTGACGAGACATATCAGAGGGAGTAGATGGCTCCAAAGATTATATAGACTCAGAGGGAGTCAAGCTTCAGAGGGAGCATGGAGACTTAGAGTAAGCCTGATCTCAGAAAGGATCAAATGGGAAAAATAGACGTCTTCCAGGATTGACAGACAAATGCCATGAGTTGAGAATACTAGATTATAGCTTCAAAGACCTCTAGGAGACGTGAAATCTCCTTAGAAGATTCCCTTGTTTCAATGACAGAGGAGGAAGCTAGTCAAAAGGACTGGGATATGGATTTTTCCTTAAGACCAGAAGGGAAGTCAGTGGTGACTTCCAAGATTGATATAACAGATCAAGTATGTTGCAGATAACAATATAGAGACGTACAAAGCCTGATTTGTGTCCAAAGGATTCTCCCAACAAGAGGGAGAAGACTGTGATGAGACACTTGCTCCAGTAATTGAATAAATAGTTCTAGTGTTCGTGAAGACAGTCAAAACAACCATGATTTCAATATAGTATGAGATTCAGAGGGAGTAGTCTCTGTATTTGAGATTGAGTTACCTTCATGAAAGACGAAAAGCTACCTTCAATATCAACCACTCTCAGTTTCAGATGAAGCTGTTGCCATGATAGAATATAGGATCTACTCTTAGAGTTTAGTAGCTATAATGAGAATAGAGTAGTCATTCTCAGCTTCAAAAATAGCAGCTGCAGGTGCATAGTCCCGGTTCCAGAAGGAACAATTGTAGAAAAAGTAGAGGACATACTCTCAGGCAGTAAGACAAGTAGTGCTTTGCAAAAAACACATAGTTCCAACACATGATTATGCAGATTGAGTTGCAACAGAGCAAGTGTACTAGGTTGGTACAATGTGATGTGAAAATTTGGTTTCGAAGTACAGGACATGAAGACTCATAACTGCAAGTTGAAGCAAGCTCCAAGAGCTTGGTATGACATGATCCCAAGAGTAAAGATGATCCCAACATTTACTTCAAGATTGAGAATGATGGACCAGTGATATTGTCGCTATATGTGGATGACTTATTCTTGAAAGATGAAGAAAATCTCATCATGGATTGTAAGAAGAAGCTTGGCTCTAAATTTGAAATGAAGGACCTAGGCTCGATGCACTATTTCTTAGGTCTTGAAGTATGGCAAAGCCCATAAGATATTTTCCTTAATCTAGGAAAGTATGCTGTGGAAATTCTGAAGAGATTCGACATGATGGACTGTAAAGCCATGTTCACTCCTATGGAGACGAATCTAAAGTTATTGGCTGATACTTCGTCATAAATAATTGATGTTACTCTATATAGACAGAAGATTGGTTCGTTGATGTATATAACGAATACCAAACTAGATATATGCTTCGCTGTGAACACCTTGAGTTAGTATATGGTGGAGCCCAGACGTGTTCACCTTATAGCTGCAAAGCATGTGATGAGATACCTTAAGGGTACGTTGGACTATGGCCTCTGTTATATTGGAGATTGTGACTTCAGATTGTATGGCTATACTGATTTAGATTGGGCTAGAAGGGCTTCAGACAGAAAAAGCACTTCGGGATGTTGTTTCAGTTTGGGGTCAACCATGACTTCGTAGAAAAATGGGAAGCAATCCAATATTGCTCTCAGTACGGCGGAAGCATAGTACATTGCAGCATGCTCCGCCAGTTATGAAGCCATATGGCTTCAGAAGTTGTTGACAGGTCTATTTTGACCTAGAGATGGATGCTACCATTATGTTTTGTGAGAACTAGAGTTGCATAAAGATGACAAAGAACCCAATGTTCCACGATAAAACGAAGCACATTGAGATTCGATACCACTACATTCATGATATGGTACAAAAGGGAGTTGTGGAGCTCCAATATGTTGGCACATGTGAGCAGGTATCAGATGTGTTGACTAACGCTCTGTCTTGTGTGAAGTTTGAGTACTTCCGAGACAAGCTTGGTATAGTCTGAAAGGACTTCCCTCGAAAGGGGGAGTGATGATGATGATACTATGGTATCCTGACCACCAGCGAGACAACTCGTAAGGATTTATATCATAGGGGATTGATCATCCTTGGACAAATCCCGTAAGGTCAGGATGGATGGTCTGTCAGAGTGTTTATGTATGTATATACTTGCTATGGTCAGTAGTGTGGCAGCTTGTTAGGATTTATATCCTAGGGGATTTTATTATCCCTAGACAGGTCCTGTAAGGTCCGGATGGACGGTCTGTCGGAGTGCCGACTGTTATTGTTGTTGATGATGTTGTTGTTGATGCTCCTGTCTCATTCTGTTGCCATTGATGTTGTTGTTCCAACTTCATGTTGTTGATGTTGATGTTTCAACTTCGTATTGTTGATGTTGATGTTCTAGCCTCATGTTGTTGATGATGCTGATGTTTCAACTTCATGTTGTTGATGATGATGGTGTTACTCCAGCTCTGCATTGCAGATGATGATGATGTTCAACTTCTACTGATGTTGATGATAAGAAAAAACTTCCGATGACCTATAGATATGACAAACAGTGTTCCAAATGTTGATGACGATGTCTTCTCCTCCTCATGTTGTATTGATTCTAGTGAGTTGTTATTGATGTTGTCCGTAGAATACTCTTCTTGTTAAGGGGGAGTGTTGAAGTATTGTAACTTCGAAGAATATTCTACCTAAAAGAGTGTGTTGAATAATATTATTATATTATATTTATTAATTGGGCCCTATTGTGCCTTTGTAAAATTCGTCCCTATTGTGCCTTGACAGTTAAATGTAAATTAAGAGGGTAAAGTGACAGGTCGGCCCATACCTATTTTAGGCTGGCCATACCACTATTTATAAGGGAGGCCAATGCCTCATTTGGACACACACACCAATTATCTCTGCAATGTGTAAGTCTTGGAGGAGAACCTACTGCAACTAAGTGAGATGTCAATGAGGGTTCTTGGTCTATGTCTTGGTATCTCTTGGTTAAGTAGTGCACTACTCTTTCCTAGTGAAAGAGTAGAGGAGGATCTTCTGCTATGTTCTTCGTCTATATATATTGAGGAAGTTTTGCTGGGTTTTCTTCCCCATGAGGGTTTCCCAAGATAATCTGTGTCTCTATTGTTTTTATGATTGCCTCTCTTTCAATGATCTTAAATATACAACTAATGTGCTAAATGATTGTAATAATAAAGAAGAACTATAATTGCTAGCTATATAAGTAAAACATCAACACAAGTAAGGAATTTTCAAGTGTTTCTTACTCATATCTCGCAGCATGAGTGGGTAGTTGATTTTGGGTGCACTCATCATACGGCTAAAAACGCTTCTCTTTTCTCCTACCTGTATAAAGTTGTTGAGTGAAAAATCTATGTTGTTGATGTCTTCTCTATTGACATTGTTGGTCATGGTGATGTTCCTTGTGGACATGGTAAAATTGTCGACATCTATTGTGTGCCATACCTGAGTGTAAATTTGTTGTTGGTTTCACAACTGATGCAAACATGTAAGATTGTTGAGTTGTAGTCAGATCTGTTCTAAGTTAAGGATTTAGAATGATAGGTCGATCATTGATGAAGGTTTTTTCAACTCGAAGGATGGGTTGTTCAAGTTCTTTGACCTTTCTCGATCTTATCCTAGACTGACTGCTCTTGTTGCTCACAATGAGGAACACGATAAAATTTGGCATGAATGACTTGGACATCTAAACTTTTGAAGTCTAAAGTCAATGGCCACATAGAATATGATCGTTGGCCTTCCCAAAGTTCTTCCACCTAATAGTGTTTGTAGAGGATGTGTGTTGGGCAAGCATCATCAAACCCCTTTCGATTATAGAAAAGTGTGGCAAGCACATAATCCACTGGAACTCATTCACAATGATCTCTATTGTGTCAATGAACTCTCCTTAGCAGGTGCAAAGTATATTTTGACCTTTATCGATGATATCTCTAGTTTTACTTAGGTTTATTTCTTGAAAAATAAAAGTCATGTCTTTGAAAAGTTCAAGGAATTTAGGGCATTGAGCGAGAAGCAACGTGGTTGACCTATTAAGTGTTTGAGATCTGATAATGGTAGAGAGTATGTGAATCTATAGTTTGAAGAATACCTTGTTTGATGCGGTATTGTCTAGTAGAGGTTTGTTCCTCACACTCCTCAACATAATGGTGTAGTAGAAAGAAAGAACCATACATTGGTCGAAATCACTTGTTGTCTTTTGTAGGCTAAAGATATGCCAACTTGCTTTTGGGTTGAAGTTGATTACGGTGCCAACTATCTCCTAAATCGTATTCTGACTCGTGCTGCGATTTCTGTGACTACAATAAAAAAAATGGTGTGGAAAGAAGCCCTTAGTCAGCCATGTCAGAGTCTTCGTTTGTGTTGCTTGCGCTTATTCCAGATGATTGCAAGAAGAAACTAGATACAAAGATTCATGCTTGGATCACGATATGCTACTCAGAAGAATCCAAAGCCTATCAATTGTTTTACCTTGTCAAATGACATATCATTATAAAAAAAAATGTGTTTTTTGATGAGAAGTCTTCAGGCATTAAGTTGCTGAACACTTGCTCTGATTCATTACAGAAGGATTTCTTCGACGTTGTTTTTGACTTTGGTTCACCTATTCCATTTTTCATCATTTCGTTAAAGTAGTCGAACTCTGCTCCTATTTCAACTAGGTTGTCAGTCTCTATTCTTGAGTTGACAAGACAATGGATCTTTGTTTCGACTGGGTCTCTGTCTTCGTTGACTAAAATTTTTATTTCATCTCGTTCACCTTCTATAATAGATATTAACTCTCCTTTTTCTAGTTTACCTAGATGGGATGCTAAAACAATTGAAGATGTTGGACCTAATCTTGGTAATGTCTCTTTAGGATGGCAATCTCATTCACAAGAAAACAATATCGTATTGCCTTGATGGCTCATGTTCTTGAGACTTGTGATCTCGTCTCTTACTCAGATGCACAAGGACAACTTGAATGGGAACATGTTATGCAAGACAAGATGAATGCTCTCTTGAAGAATCATACTTGGGATTTAGTTCTTGGACCTCAAGGGAAGAATTTTTTGAAATGTCGATGGTTATATAAGGCTAAATTTACCTCCAAAGCTACTATTGACCGTCATAAAGATTTCTTGGTTGCGAAATGATTTTCTCAACAAGAAGGCATTGACTACATTGAAATATTTTCTCCAGTTGCGAAGATGAATTTTGTTCGAATGATTATTTCCCTTGCTACTTTCTTTGGTTAGCATATCGAGTAGATGAATGTCAAAAGTGCCTTCCTTCATGGCGACTTATCTGAAGAAATTTTCATGGAACAATCTCCTGGTTTTGTGATAGATTCCACTCTTGTTTTTCGACTACAAAAGTCTCTTTATGGTTTGAAATAGACTCCCAATACCTGGTATGCTAAGATCAATCACTTCTTTCTTCATCTTGATTTCAAACGTTGTGAATTTGATCATAGTTTTTATGTATTACATACTCATGGTGATATCTTAATTGTTGTTGTATATGTTGATGACTTGATCATAACTGACAATAGTAATGATTTAATTCTTAGATTGAAGAAATGACTTGTTGACATCGTATATATGATAGACATTGGTCTTTTGCATTATTTTATTGGGCATCAAGTTTTAGGTCTATCTGATTGTTTGTTTCTCTCTCAGTATAAATGTTTAATGGATCTATTGCATCATTTTCAAATGTACTAATGTAAACCGTTTTATACTCCTTATCAGTCTAGAGTTATGCTGACTAAAGCATGTTTGACCCCTAAACTCGACCCAACTCTTTATCAACAACTACTCAGGAGCCTTATTTATCTCACTCACAGTCGACCTGACATCTTTTTGGCTATTAGTGTCGTTTCTCAGTTTATATAGGGTCCTTGAAAAAGTCACTAGAAAGATGTCAGAATAATTGTTCGGTATCTCAAGGGTACCTCTCATCTTGGTATCAAATATTGTTGAAGTTTAGACTCATTGGTCAGCTTCAATGACTTTGATTGGGCAGACAACAATGATGATCGGAATTCCACCTCTGCTATATGTTTCACTTCAACACTGGACTACTAGTTTGGTCGTGCAAGAAACAAAGGGTAGTCTCCCTGGCAACTCTCGAAGTTGAGTATTGTGGTTCCATTAATGTAGGTATAGAGGCAGTTTGGATTCACCAGCTCTTAGGTGAACTTGGGTTTCCTATTTAGGCCTCTATTGTTATTCATTGTGACAATCATAATGCAATTTAGGTTGTTGATAATCCTATTGCACACAGTAAAATGAAGCATGTCAAACTACATGTTCACTACTTGAGACAATTGGTTGAAGAGAAGGTTGTCACTCTTGTTTGTTGTAAGACCGATGAACAAATTGTTGATATTTTTACAAAACCATTGTTTGAAGCTAATTTTTTTTGGCTCCATAATATGCTTAGGCTTCAGGAAGTTACAATTATGGGGGGGGGGGTGTCTTGTTGACGTAATTCCACCTCTCGAATCTCTAGAACCGTGTGTTGATGGGGCATTGTTGAAACCTCAGGTTCGGATGGTTCATCCCACTCTTTTTTGTCATGCAAAGAATATAACACATACCCAACATGTTGGACCACTAGATGGTTGGGTTGACTTGGTAAGTCGATTAGTCAACGCAACAACACAGATTTGTCAGGATCTATGCCATCTGTTGATGGTTCTATGTGGACAAGATCTTCTCATTTCAAGGAAATTTGTTAGATTTAGAAACTATAAATAAAGGACCCCATGGGTCGATTTATCATCAAGTTTTGTGTGTGTTCGATAATGCATTGTGATGTTTCGATCACATTGTGATTTTCTTAAGTATTGTAATGATGTCCTTCAACACCACTGACCTTCTTTGAAGTTTATTTCTCTTCATTGTCCCTGCATATTCTATTGTTATTCCTTTAGTGTCACACCCATTCCCCAACACTAGAAAGTGGAGGATGAAAAACACTCTCTTAGAATGCTTAGTGTATGTCAATATAAATCTCAATTTCAAAATATTTGCAACAATGTCGACCTCAACATTTTATTTCATTAAAGCTAAGGAGATTTAGGAAAGATTCTCTCCAATATTTTCAAGCATAGTAATAACTTTCTAAAGCAAACCAATTAAATTTGTAACTCACCTTTGTGTACCTTCTAAACCATAAAAAACAATCTGATTTGTATTTTTCTTCTACGCATGAAATGTTGTATGGCGTTTGATTTGTTGGAGTATGATAAGAAACAAAGTAGCAGGAAGATCAAACATTGTTCTATGTGCTGGAACATAGGAAAAATTCATTTATACATGTTGATAGATGACTCTCACAATCGGAACCGAGCCAATTTATATTAGTCTATACTTTTTGGCAAAACTCTCAATTTTTCATTAATATTTATTACCAAGTAATTCAATTGTCAATATTAACATATTATAAAGTTGTGACATAATTATTAGATTCCTTGCTCCTTAAATTAAATTCATGGCATTGTAAATATTTACACTTTTTGAATGATAACATAGATAGTGAATACTTATAAAAATGGTACGATAAAAGGTAGTTTGAGAGTTGGTTTTTATAATTTGGAAAGAGATCATAAAACTTGTTTTAACCTTCTATATAGAAGGGGTGGTGGCATAGTTGGTTATTGTGTAAGTCTCATAGTAATCTCAAGGAATCATGAGGTGTAGATTTCAAACCTCTCTTGCCCCATTTCCATTGATCTTTACCCTATTTGTGTAGGGAAAACCCATATTGTCTTCCATGCATATTATTCGATATAATTTCTACTATTTATTTTAAATAATGCTAAAAAATGGTGGCATTCAATTGAATTCCATAGATATCATAAATTTCACTTTTGGGAGTCTAAGCTAATCTGATGGGGACATGTAAAATCTCTTTCCATCTATCCTATTTTTNCTGCATATTCTATTGTTATTCCTTTAGTGTCACACCCATTCCCCAACACTAGAAAGTGGAGGATGAAAAACACTCTCTTAGAATGCTTAGTGTATGTCAATATAAATCTCAATTTCAAAATATTTGCAACAATGTCGACCTCAACATTTTATTTCATTAAAGCTAAGGAGATTTAGGAAAGATTCTCTCCAATATTTTCAAGCATAGTAATAACTTTCTAAAGCAAACCAATTAAATTTGTAACTCACCTTTGTGTACCTTCTAAACCATAAAAAACAATCTGATTTGTATTTTTCTTCTACGCATGAAATGTTGTATGGCGTTTGATTTGTTGGAGTATGATAAGAAACAAAGTAGCAGGAAGATCAAACATTGTTCTATGTGCTGGAACATAGGAAAAATTCATTTATACATGTTGATAGATGACTCTCACAATCGGAACCGAGCCAATTTATATTAGTCTATACTTTTTGGCAAAACTCTCAATTTTTCATTAATATTTATTACCAAGTAATTCAATTGTCAATATTAACATATTATAAAGTTGTGACATAATTATTAGATTCCTTGCTCCTTAAATTAAATTCATGGCATTGTAAATATTTACACTTTTTGAATGATAACATAGATAGTGAATACTTATAAAAATGGTACGATAAAAGGTAGTTTGAGAGTTGGTTTTTATAATTTGGAAAGAGATCATAAAACTTGTTTTAACCTTCTATATAGAAGGGGTGGTGGCATAGTTGGTTATTGTGTAAGTCTCATAGTAATCTCAAGGAATCATGAGGTGTAGATTTCAAACCTCTCTTGCCCCATTTCCATTGATCTTTACCCTATTTGTGTAGGGAAAACCCATATTGTCTTCCATGCATATTATTCGATATAATTTCTACTATTTATTTTAAATAATGCTAAAAAATGGTGGCATTCAATTGAATTCCATAGATATCATAAATTTCACTTTTGGGAGTCTAAGCTAATCTGATGGGGACATGTAAAATCTCTTTCCATCTATCCTATTTTTWAAGTGTTTAAACTCTYTGAATTCAATATTCTAKATAACCTACATAGTTCTTTTAGGACTTTGTTTTAAATTCTTAGAAGTACTTGGTTGTAGGTTATGCTAGTTTGATTTTTTTAGTTTGAAATGTTGAATGTTTAAAACATAACACCCAATGCATATAGGTGCTTATAAGTATTGGTAATATCAAAGTGTGAGAATTAACTTTTGGATTGGCATCAATCTTAATAATAGAGTTATAAAATAAGCTTTTGGATTGCCATTGATATTGGTATCAAAGTAAGGGAGATAATTTTAAAACTGATTTTGATGGTATTACTAAAGAGAGTTAACAAGCTTGTAATTAAGAAGGCATCACAAAGACAACAATGATGTAAATATAAAAAATGGAAGTTAAAAATCCTCTAATTAAGAAGACATTATAAAGCCAACAATGATGTAAAGAGAGTAAGGAGTCAATAACCTTGTAATTAAGAAAGTAAAAAAAAGACAAAGGCAACAATAGGGAATCGATAAGCTGGTAATTATGAAGACATCACAAAAATATATATATATAATTGATGTTAGTTTCAAAGCAAGGGAGGAAAATTACATGCTAGTTTTTTAATCCATAACTTTTTTAGTGTACACCAATGGGCAATGGAGTCACAAGCATCCTACTCATCGAAGGCACAAAAGCTGCTCAACATAAAACAATATTATATGCTGATAGGTGGAAGAATGAAGAAGGAAAACATAAGATATAATGTTCACTAAACAAAGATCCTCTCAATTTAATGAATCAACAAATACTTGAATATAAACAATGATTGATGGGCAAAATACAACAGATCCTCTGTTGCTTAGGGATCCATAAAACATTGACAGCCTTTGATCCTCAAATCTGAAATATATTCAAATAAGAAGAAATATAAACAAAAGAGTTACAATCTGAATCACAGCTCTCATGAGTCTCCAATAGCAGTAATGCTTACAATCCTAAAATGCCCACAGGGTTACAAATGAACACACACAGGAAAACTGCCTGCTACATCTCTCTCTAGCCTATCTTGGATCATGAATCCCCTTATCCAAGAGATCTCTCCTTAATTAAATATAAAATAGCATCCAAATAACCTTAGGAGGTTGAATCCCATCTCCTCCATTGGATTCTAAGCCTTGGAGATAGGTGGCAACAATCAAAGAGACAAAAATCCAACAAACTGCTAATTTTCAGGAATTTGTTGGAAGTCATTAATAAATTGTTTCCACCCCATGCATGAGGCCTTTGATGGAGATAAATATTAGGTGCAGGTGTCCCTTGACATATAACTGATCCTTGATAATCTATCGAATCCTCCTTGACAGGTGGCAACCTCCCAACAAGGCGAATACCAAAATCGTGACCGCTACAGGAAATTAGGTAGCATCGTTGTACAGATTTGTTAGCACCACTTCTATGTCTAATATCTCTCAAAGAATAACACATTTTGAAAAACTGAGAGAGGTTTTTGTTATTTGGAATGTTATGAACAAAAACCTCCTCCAATTTTCAAAAATTCCTTTTCAATTGTTCACAATACAATTTTTAAGTTAGTGACTCAAAAGTGGTAAAATAACTCTACACAATTCGTTTTCTGCCAGAATTTAAGTAGCGCCCACCTGTGTGTTTGCATGCGATTGGGTAGCGCAAATCCGTGAGTGCTTTTGATGATTGAACTTGGAGATTGGGAATAACCCAATATAATTTCAATTTTTCCCAAAATAAATAAAATCTCCCATAACAATTGTATTCATTTGCCAAAATGAATAATGAAGGATTTATGCAACGCTGAGGCATAAACCAATCTTGTGCTAACACATTGGACTATCTTTCAGAAATATTGTGAAGAATTTTCTTGCCAAACCTTTTAGCCACCCAAATTTCCTCAAAGGTTGATTTAAACTGTCATATTATTTAAGGATCGGGAGGTTCAAAGGGGTCACAGTGGACCACTCCAGTATACCAATCATTTCGCACCTCTTTTGATAACATTTCAGTTAAGGGATTGTTGAAGTGTATTAGTTACATCAGTGTTTCCTGGAAATAAATCATGTTATTGTATCATTGGCATCATTTGAAGGATCAAAATCTGTTCGTCAGTTCAATTTCTTTTTTCATACAGATCAGTGACCTAATCCTTTGATTCCTTATTTGTTTTTTTCAAAGGACGGATTGCTATCAAGTTTAGTCTATGATACCGAGTTTTTATTTTGGGATTGGGCTAAGGTTTTGGTGTCTGCTTCACAACTTTCACATCCTTTTATTACATCATTAGAATACATGTCCAATGGCTCATTATATTACACATATACTTTTGGGTTCACTATCAATATTTGCCAATATCTTGAGGGTGTTCATGTCAACACTCTGAATTAAGGGGTTTGCTATCAGTAACAACTTATATGTGTTAACCAACATTCTTGTGGAGGAAGAAAATGTTATAGTCTGCATAATTCACAACAAAATATCCGTGGCCCATGATTGATTTATTGATGAATAGCTTGAAATGTTGACTATGGTACATTAGGCATTTCGAAATTGAAGAGAACTTGCATCATTTCTTGTGTTTAAAAAAAAATACATTCTTAGTGAACATTGAGAGTTGGTTGCGAGTAACTTATTGGCAAAACAAATTGATGATGCCATATATGTTTCACTAAACACTGTAAAAATAACTTTACACATATAAACATCAAGAAGCATTATCTTTCACAAAGCACAAAAATACCACAACCTTAAGTAATCAATAGCCTCAAACACACTTAATCTTAAAATTTACTAGACATTTTCTGTTTATAGAAAACCAACATTTAGACTAGGGCATAGGGCCTTGGTTGTAGGGTGGACAATAAATTCTCCAAGGCCATAAACCAACTAGAAGTTATTAGGGTGTACAAAATCCAATAGTAGAAGGAGGTGCCACGAAAGATCCTCTAACACAAGAGTTCAACATGAGGTTGCACTCAGAGCAAGTGGGGAAGATATCCCCTCTCTGTGTGTTCTAGTGTTTGTGATATCACTTGGACTACTATATGTATAGGGAGTTCGGAAGTGAGAGCCCCCCTGGGTGGAATCACTTTCAAAATTTAGAGCTTTGTTCATATATAGTCCTTACTTGACTTATGTCTCAGAACTATAGCTGATAGGACTTGATATATTTACATGGAATGCCCCCCTTGGTTCAATAATTCCAAGCCTAAAGGAGGAGTAAGTCATATAGGTGACAACTAGTGACCCACTTAATAGTTTCCTTAGGCTTTCCCTCGCACTAAAGGTTGGGATTTTTCTTTCGGGAGTGTCTAAGAGATAAAAAGACCCAATAATATTTGAAATTTTTGGTGCTCTACAAGATAGTTATTTAGTAGAACAATATTTAATGCTATATACAAGCCAAGGTAGCTAGCTCTAGTGCTACAGTTCCAAAAATAGTGCAAACAAGAAGCAATTCTGTTGAAATTTTGAAGAACTTTGAAGTCCTTAAGACAATCTTACATTCTAAATTTTGTATTTCTCTACTAGATTGTTTGATCACAATCCCCTTTCAAAACAAAAGAATTCATTTTGGTTAAAAAAACATGAAATCACTATTAGACGATTTAAAGGGATCCATCCCATTATGCCCTTTACAATAACTGAATAGACTACAAGAATTCAACACATTTGAACATTGATATAAATATAATTTCAACTTCATAGCTTGATAGTGGAAGGAAACTCACAATAAAACATTAGGTTGTTAAAGATGTTGGTGCAAGCTGGTGGAAGTTGATTATGATGCATAAGTGATCATTGGGTTGTTGGAGGAAGTTGAATCCACTCATTTCCACAAACTCAAAATACCTGCAACTTTCTCCATCCTAAGTAGAATGGAACTTTCACTTAAAGAGCTCATAGAAATGACTCTCATGCATATTAGGCAATCATGGAATGAGGTCACCAATAGACTTACCAATGGAATTAACTCTACAGGATCTGTTTATGCAATAAGTTAGGAGACCTACCATTATCAACCATGAAGTTGAGTTGTGAAGAGTTGCTAAATAAGTCCAAGCTCACTCATGAGCTACGGTAACGGTGGAAAAATGGCTATATCCTCATCAAGCAAAATGAATAATGATCGTTGCACCTAGATCCAACATCTTGCAGACCTGCTATTCTTGACCTTGAAGTCGAGTGTGAAGTCTGGCCTTGCTCGTAGGCTATAAGGTAATGGTGGGAAATATGACTAAATCCTTGTTAAGAAAAAGAAACAATGATTGTTACACCCAAATCCAAAACCATGGAGGAACATCCAAAACCCAATGATATGTACCTTCAACATCTCAAGGCAGACCTCAATAGCAGAAATGAAGGCCACAATGCACGACTATTTCTATAGAGCGCTAAGTTCTTAACTTTTGAACGACATATTTCATATGTGGAAAAACAAACAAGTATAAGCCACCAAAAATAATAGATGTTAGGCTTTGGTTTATCATCTATCGAGTAGGGAAACCATGCATGCTCATCAATCTACTAGACCTT
>ML790942.1:10138-20648 GCA_009831015.1 Picea engelmannii
GCTTTGAGTAGCTAGCTAGTTCTTAAACTTAACATGGGTTTATCATTGAATAATTGTTTTATAAGAAAATCCAACCTTGATGCTTATTAGACTTATGGATGTACTTAAAAATATATATTGTGTCGATTCTTGGGTTAGATTTCCAGCCATCAGGCTTTGGTTCGTGACTAAGTGCTAGAGGGGTATTACATAACTCTTTCAATTGCAATAGAGGCCTTGCAAGAAACATCGAATACATAAAGTCTTATTCGATGTTTAAGGTAATTAATGGCATGCTTGAAAGAGCCATATGCATTTTTCATGCATGTAACTCAACCAAGCCTACTAATGTACGAACAATGTAATTCATACCACAAATATATGCATGTTACATGTTTAGCAAAATTGTAGTCATAAAAGTAATTGAAAAGTATTGATTGTTTGAAGTTGAGAGGCGGAGCCGAAGGATTAGGGTTTTGCAGAGATCTTGCGCTGCGTGGTTCCAGCAGTGGCCCCATCGGGGCTCATGTCTCATAAGGAGGGAGGGTCGGTAGGCGGCTCCTACAGTCAAGCCACAACGAGCGGAAATGTTGCTGAGAGGTCTAAGCGACCGACTTTTGAGCCGCCGCCAGACCTGCGCTCGAAAATACTGGAAGAGGGCGCGTTCAAGGACTAAGAAATGGAGATCGACCCAGAGAAAGGAGCTCTTCTCCCCACAACTTCAACTCCATGGATGCCTGGTAAGTGTATTCCACAGGCGCCACAAGCCCCAAAATATGTGATTAACTCACCACGCATAGAAGAGCAAAAGAAATACATGAGAGATTATGCCCTGGTGGGAAAGTTCCTAGGGATATGGCCCTCAGAACGAGATCTGATCAAATGGATACAATACTGGTGGAAGCCAAAAGGTCACTATGAGTTACAACTGGGATCTAAGGGGTTTTTCACAATCATCTTCCACAACCTTGAGGATCGTAACCGCATCTTCGATGGGGGGCCCTATTTTTTCAACTCGCCGGGCCTCTTCTTGCGCTTTTGGACGGAGAAGTTCAGCCCTAAAAAGGAGGACTTTGCTCATGTGCCTGTATGGATCAGATTATACTCCCTCCCATAGGAATTTTGGCTAGAGGAGGTACTGGCTGGCATAGGCAATACCATCGGCATCTATGTCAAGTCATCCGAAGCCACCAAGCAAAGGCGCTACACCTCTTATGCACGAATTTGTGTGTACCTGAATATAACTAAGCCAATCCCCGGATCCATCATATTGGAATATCATGACGAGGATTGGACCCAAAACATTGACTATGAGCACATCCCATTCCGATGTCGGAGATGCCACGAGCATGGCCATCTCTTTAGAGAATGCCCCCTCAACACTGTTCACAAAGAAGGAAACCCAGACAGCAGCAAGGACAAGAACGAATTCATTCAACCAATAGGGAAAAGAAGACCAGGAGGAAGGAAGCAACTGGCCCAAGTAAGTAAAGATCCCTCAACTAGTAATAGATTTACAGCTTTACAAGACCAACCAGAAAACCCCGCAAGCCACATGCAGCTCAATGAACCACCTCCGGCTAATGGCTCTCATGCGGCCAAACAAGGGGAGGAAAGAACCCCACTGAGTAAGGGATCATATCTCATCCCCCCAAACACGACTCAGGAATCGCAGGATCCTTTGGAAACAGAGGACGGAGACGCATAAATGGAGTTGGAGGAGCCGGATCTAGCCAGAGTGGATTTGGAGCACCTCGAGCATGCCTATAGGCAGCAGAAACTATACACAATACCCAGAGATCAATTAAAAAAGGTGCATAAAGTCTTCCTTAACTCCTCCGCTGGATCCTCGGCAAGGGCTAGCCAAGGGCTGGGAATACAAAGCAGTCAATCAAAAGGCACAAGTAAATCTCAGAAAGACGAAAAGAAAAGAGGGAGGAAATCCACCAACAAGCTTATTCAAGAAATTGGCCACTTCATGGTAAACTCAGGGCAAATCCACTTGATCTCGGACAACTTCCCTTCTCTCCCCACTCCCCTGTCATCATGAAGATCATCTCATGGAATATCGAGGCCTTAATGGGCGTAGCAAGCAAAAATTGCTACAAGATCTGATTTTAGCGGAAAAACCTGATATAGTTCTTCTGTAGGAAACAAAATGCACCTCAGAAGATGTGGATAAACTACTCCCCTACTATTGGAAGCATGGGGCAACTGTTTCAGTAGGAGCCATAGGTACAGCAGGAGGATTGGTCATCCTCTGGAACACAAACTCAGTAATGCTAGAAAACTTCATCGCCACAAGATGGTCTGTCACAACAGACTACATACTCATTGGTTCAAATAAGCCGGGACACTTGACTAATGTATATGGCCCGACCAGCATAAGGGAGAAGCCCGCCTTCCTCAGGAATTTGAACTACTTATCCACTCTAAATCAGCACAAGAAATGGATTATTGGAGGAGATTTCAATATCATTCGCAGCCTGGAAGAGAAGAAAGGAGGATCAAGACGACTTGATCGAGAAACCAACAACTTCAACAGCCTCATAGATAACCTTCACCTCATTGACCTGGAAACTATCAATGGCACTCATACCTGGACAAACAGAAGAACTGGTACACACTAAATTGCTTGCAAGCTCGACCGGTTCCTCATCTCGGATTCTCTCATGCTGGAAGGCATAGCTCTGGAGGCTACCATCCTGAATCTCTCTGGCTTAGACCATTGGCCTATTCAGCTCTGGCTGGATATCCCAACCACGATGGGGAAAAAACCTTTCAGATTCGAGCAGTTCTGTCTAGACCACCCCGATTTCCAGGCAAACATACAGAATTGGTGGAGGGAGGCAGAGGTCCCTCAAGGCTAAAAAATGTACAGATTCCAACAAAAGTTAAAGAACCTTAAACAATTTCTCAAGCTTTGGAATAAGAATACCTTCGGCGACATCTTTGACTCTCAAAGGCAGTTATCAGAATGCATGAGTGAAATTCAGAATCAGATCAGAACTCGGGGGCTAACAAACGATTTAAAAGCCCAGGAAGAAATAGTAAATCAACAGATGGCGGCTAGGAAAAGACAAGAAGAGATCCTCTGGAAACAAAAGTCGTGCATCCGATGGCTCAAGGAGGGGGAACGCAACACCAAATTCTTCCATAGAACGGTCATCCACAGGCGGCACACCAACAAAATCACGAGCCTTATCTCTACTACTGGGGAGACCCTTCACTCACACGAAGACATGGAAGCGACTTTGATCGGATACTATCAAGATCTCCTCACAGAACCTATCCTGGATAGACATGAGGCTATTGCCAAGGTCACTCAGCATGTGCCATCCCTTGTTACTCGGGAGCAAAACTTGGCCTTGCTCCGGCCTATTTCAATCGAGGAGGTGGATCAAGCGCTTCAGAACACACCCAAATGCAAGGCTCTAGGACCTGACGACTTCATGAACGATTTCTTCCATCATTGCTGGCTGATGATCAGGGTCGAGGTGTGGGAAATTCTAGAAGATTCCAGAGCCACGGGACAGGTCCTCCGAGCACTAAATGCGACCTTCCTCGCCCTCATACCCAAAGAGGGGCAGGCGCATCACCCACAACAGTTCAGACCTATAGCTCTCTGTAATGTAATTTATAAACTCCTGACGAAGGTAATTGCTAGACGACTCAAACCTATTTTACCGACAATTATTTCCCCGGAACAATCAGGCTACATTGAAGGCAGACAAATCATGGACAACGTCATCCTCGCTCATGAAGTAATCCACTCTCTGCAGAAGACCAAAACTCCAGGTATGCTCCTCAAATTGGATCTCTCTAAAGCCTTTGACAAGATAAGCTGGGAATATATGTGGGCAATGTTCCTCGCCTTTGGCTTTGATCAAAGCTGGGTATCTTGGATTCTGAATCTAACCTCTTCGGTTTTCTTCTCCATTCTTGTCAACGGTGTCCCATCTCGACCTTTTCCTCCCTCAAGAGGAATCAGGCAGGGGGATCCCCTCTCCCCTTTTCTCTTTATCATTATGGCTGAAGGTCTGGGACGCTCCATCCATGCAGCAGTTGACGGAAACCTGATAACTGGCTTACCCTTGCATGGCATCTCCCCTCCCATCTCGCACAGTCAATTTGTGGATGACTCGCTTCTAATGGGCACCCCAACCGTCCGTGAAGCCAATGCTCTACTTGCAATTCTTCAAACCTTCTTAGACGCCTCGGGGATGGAATGCAATAAGGAAAAATCCCAAATATTTTTCTTCAATACGCCACCCCCAATTCAGGTCCACGTCACTGAAATCTTAGGTTTCAACAGAAGCTCCCTTCCGTCCAAATACCTTGGCATTCCCTTGATTGACAATGCCCTTCAGAACTCCTCGAGGGAACACCTTCTTTCCTCCTTTACCAAAAGGCTCTCCTCCTGGACCCTCCAAGTTTTAAATCTACCCAGCCACCTTGTTCTCCTCCGAGCCGTCCTTCAGGCCCTTCCTATTTACTCCTTTTCAGCGCTGGCTGCACCAAGATCTGTTCTCTCAACCATAAAAAATCTACAGAGAAACTTCCTCTGGCAAGGCTTCAACTCAGGTAGGAAAATAACATTGGTCAGCTGGGATAAATTATGTCGACCCAAAGACCAAGGTGGCTTAGGGCTACGGGACCCCCTCATTATGAACAAATTTCTGAGTGCCAAAATCTGGTGGCGGTGGCTCAAGCATCCCCAAGACCTCTGGGCCAGATTCTGGAGGAAAAAATATAGGCCAAACGTGGCGAGAAAGAACCTAATTCGATGGAATGGGGAAGGCCCCGGATCCCTAATATGGACAACGACCAGGCAAAACAAATAGCTGGTTACCCGAAACGCTTTTTGGGAAATCCTAAATGGGGAAACGACTCTCTTCTTGCAGGATTCCTGGCAACAATGGCCAACTATAGACAACAACGGCTGGGCAAGAGACATCTACCCACAAGCTACTCTGGCAGGCCTGATGAAAGTTTCTGACTACTGGCAGGACAATTCACCCGAAGACACTTGGTGCAGTTGGCACTTAGACAAGGAATGCATAAATCTGGGAGAGCATGTGGACCTGGCACCCTGGCATGAGGAGATGGCCAAACGAAAAATCCCCAAAATAGAAGGAGAATATATTCTTCACTGGGGACACTTGCCAAAGGGAACCTACAACAGGCAGGAGGCTTATCAAATCATAACTCAGGTAGACCCTCCACCCACTAAGAGTGTTTGGCGCAAAATCTGTAGCCTTAAACAGTGGCCAAAGGTCACCCTCTTTCTCTGGCTAGTCTCCCACTCTAGCATACTTACTTGGGATAACCTATCGAAGAGAGGTTTTGTCGGGCCCTCCATCTGCCTGCTATGTGAAGGGGCAGAAGAAACCATGAATCATCTCCTCAATTCTTGTCCCTACACTACCCAACTCTGGGATCAAGCAACACTCATCATGTGCAAGTCAGATCGACAAAGAGAGAGTGTAATTGATACTATTACAGACTGGAGAGACCAGGCTTTCCACTCCCCCCTCCTCAATCGCATTTGGAAACTTCTTCCAGGCTTCATCCTCTGGCAAACTTGGAAAGAAAGGAACAGAAGGATCTTCCGAAACCTCTCTCTCTCCTGGCAACAGTGTTGGCATCAATGTCGCTGCAACATCCTGGAAACTATCACTCTTCAACAGTGGACCGGAGATAACATGGGCAACATTCCTTCTGAACTTTTAATCCTCCAGCATTGGCAACCTCTTCCTTCTTGCCCTCCTCTGCCCCTCACTTCTCCCTCCGTCCCCTTTACAAGCCCCTCCTTTTGGTCTCCCCCCCCAGCTGATTTCATAAAACTTAACTTTGATGGAGCCTCTAAAGGCAATCCAGGAGCTGCAGGTTATGGGGTAGTAGTCCGCAACCACTTAGGGAACATCATATTAATCAATGCGGGATACCTGGGGCATTCCACAAACAACACAACAGAGCTCTGGGGACTCATCCGCGAGTTGCAACTGGCCATTGACCACAATTTCAATAACTTAGGAGTTGAGGGAGACTCACAAATCATCATCAATCTGCTACGCAGAATTCTAAATGGAGCAAACCTGGACAAAATCTCGCCTAGTTGGAGGCTTTCACATGGCTTATAGATGGTCACCAACCTAATGAAACCTACTCAGGCATTCATCCCTGTCCATGTTAGAAGGAAGGCGTATCAAGTTGCAGACGAGCTGGCCAATATAGGCACTACTTGGACTGGTCTTGAACTCCTCTGCAATTCTGCTTTGGAACTAGAGCATCCCATTCTCCAGCAGTGCATCCGCAAAGCTGGATTAGTGGACACACCCCCGGATGGGGTGCTATTGCATCCCACATGGCATGACGAGGAGGCGAGGCATGGCCAGCAAAGCATTGAGCCACGTGAAGGGCTCGTGCCTTCGCCCGCCACCCTATGCAGGCATTAAATCGCCATTAAACATGGAGCGGGGAACACTTAAACACTTCCCTTCTCCCCTCTATGCTCTTTCCATGGCTGGGTTATGTTTTCTTCTCGTTTGTCCCTGCGCGGGCCTCAATTGGCATCCCTCTTGGTAGCCTCTGTCTGAGATTTCTGGAACCTGCAGGCTCAGTTTCGCTTTGATCTGGCTACAGGCTTCCTGTCGACCCCCCTTGTACCTGACACCCTTTAGCCAGTTTAAAATGTGTTTCATGCCTCGGCCTCGAGGGCGCCCGCGCAGAGGCTCCCCATGGAAACCTCGCTGGCCCTCCGTTTCACCTCCAGCCTCGCCTTCATCCTGTTCTTCTCCCCTCATCCAGTCGGACCCAATTCCTTCTTCTCCCACTTTGGCAGCTGCGCAATTGGATGGCCTGGCTATCGTTCCCAGGCTACCGACTTCCAACTCGAGCCACCTCCCGAAACCACCCTTGTTCGGAACTCCACCAGCACCAATTCCTACCTCTGCGGGGCTGACTATGGGGGAACCACCTCCAGGTAAGCCTCAGAGCACCGAAAACCAGCCCCCGAACCCCTTCTCTGATACTCAACTCCAGGAAAGCCTGGCAATTCTATTTGGCTTGGTCTTCGAACTCCGCCAGGGGGTGGAGGATCTCCAATTCCGCTCACTCACCGTGGACGGGAATATAGCAATCTTGCTCCAGCTCCTTACCTCTATGCAAGAAGCTATGCTTTTGGACCTCGTTGGCGAGGCTAAAACAACAGACCCCGAGAGCGCAACTAATGACAGGAAGACCCTGGAGCCAAACTTAGCAAGTGATGAGCAACATGGAATCCAGCCTGCGGAGGAAGCAAAGGAGATGGAAACGGGACGTGAAGTGCAGCAGGATACCCAGCTAGCTGTCAGGACCGAAGGAGGCGTGGACGTGGTGAAGCGGTGGGATGACCAGGTGACATATGTCGAGGAGGAGCCATGGTCAGAGGCCGTCCACGACACCTGGCCAGGCTACCTGCCAAATGTCTGAGGTCTTTAGAACTTTGTCAGTCTCTTTGATAACTTTACTTTTAGTTGATGTCCAGTTAGTTTTGAACAGGTCACTTGATTTATCACACTTTTTATGTCCGACTTCCATGTTGGCTGGACTGGTTTCCCCTCTGTTGGGGCAGTCCAGTAATTACAGCTAAGTATATTCTCTGTACTCTGTATCTTTTTTGGTCCAGGAAGGCCCTTTATATATAATACCACTAACTTACAAAAAAAAAAATTGTAGTCATAAACACATCAATATGAATGTTGCAACTTCAACTTCTCATGATTAKATGTCATGAAACATGTTTTTAGACACATCAATATCCAATGCGACAACTTCACATATGTGAAGCACATGTTCTTGAGTAGCTTTTGAGAGGAAACATTTTATGTGATGTGAGTCAAGTTTGAGATGGAAAATATAGAGAAAGGTATAAGTTATCAAACAAAGCATGTTGCTTGTCAATTACATTTGTTAAATCCCTTGAGTAGTGAGATATTGTCAAATCATATGTCAAGTACAACTTAAAAGAATGTCATTGAATTTGCAAATATTTTATAGGCTTCACATATTATTTCTTGGTAAGGGTAAATGCCTTTTCTTTATCATTGGGGATATATGAATCCCAACTTTACATTATCACAATAAATCCAATTTTAATTTAGGGGTTATCAACCTCGGTAAACTCATACACATGCTCAGAGCTCTATGTCCATTGTGGTTTGGACCTAGACCCTTGGTCATGAGTGTGATGATGCCCTGTTGGATGGACTCATAGGCTTCATGTGTATTAAGTGATGAAATATACTAAAAAAAAGTAAAAGAAGTGTAAAAGAAAACACACCTAATAATGTCAATGCTTAATGAATCCGCAAAAATAAGTGTCAATGTAGCTTTTGTGAGGAGCTTGTGTTTATTTTCCTAAATTGTTTCCTTAGGGTGGCCTTATAATATAACCTTGAAAATCATAAATGATTATGAATAACTAAATCATAAATGATTATGAATAACTAATGTCGAGTGTTACTCTTTCTTTTGGGCAATAATTATTATCAAAGTTTTCTTTAATGACTAAGGCTTGAGCATATAATCCATTCTTTCAAACTATTTGTAATTTTGTATTGTTTCTAGTGTAGTTGGAGATCTATAGTTTTTTTTTTTAAATAACTTCAAATTAATGGTATGCCTTTTGAGTTGGGTTGTTAGTCCTTGCCGAAGGCATAGAGGGACTATAGCGATCGATAATTCGTTGACTTTATATTAGTTTGTCGTTTGACTACAATTTTTTGCATACTTTCTAATGTTCGACATAGAGAACTAAAAGCATTATTTTTTATATAATAAAAAAAACTATATATGTTATGATCTGATTGGATGATAGATTTGAGGTCTTATTGCCAGCTTCGATATTCCCAATGAATTATATGTTGCCATATCCAAAGTTTTATCATGTATGATACTTTTTTTATTTGTACTAATCATATTGAAATGTTTAGATATCCAAGGTTTATAGTGATCGATAATTCCAAAGTTTATAACCTTGTATTGTTATTATTAGTCCTTATTGTTATTATTTTTTATGAAATGTTTGCATACCGAAGGTTTACATCATTGAAACCTTTTTTGAGGTGTTTGAATAGGCCTGCCAGCTTAAATGTTTACATGGCGCGAGATTCTGAAACAGGCATGACAACTTAAATGTTTACATACCGCAAGGCCCTTAGACAACCTGACAGCCTTAAATATTTATCTAAGTAGGCTTCTCGGAGTACAATTTTCCTCGAAATTTTCCATACAATGTTACAGAGAATTTGGAAAATATTGTTGTCCACCGCCAATTGAATAGGCATTGTATGTTTCATACTTCTTCTAGGCTTCGAATGAAATTTTGTCATTGTTGAAGCTACATACATTGTTACTGGTTCGGTGGGTGCTTCTTCTTCGTTGTTTCGTCAGTTGCTACTTGTTGTTGTTTGGTTCACAATTTGACCCGTGCTTCTGCCTTTCATCGTTTCAAAGTAAGTTTCCATGCCATAATTTCATTTTCTATTCCTTCTTTGTTGTTCAGTGTTTGCAGTTTGCAAGTAAGAATGTTTGCTTATTTCTACTGACATGCTCGTCATATGTTTCTGGTTCCTTCTGTGCTTCGGCTGTAGTTTGGTAATCGTTGGAGACAGACATGTTGTTTCCTGGTTTGGTGGTTCGTTGCTTCGTCGGTTGTTGGTTGTTGTTGTTTGGCTCAAATTTACGAGTTTGTGGCCCTGGTGCTGCAGTTGGGCCTGTTCGTGCTTTCTCATTGGGGTCCTGCGTCGACAGTTGGAGCTTTTTATTATTATTATTATTATTATTATTTTCTCTCTTCATTTTTATTTCGGCGCTTTACAGTGTTCAGGCCCTGCACCTGCAAGTGGACCTACGGTTGTGTTAGTTCTGTGCGGGCCTGTTCTGCTGTAAAACTTTGCTCATAATTTAGTGTTGACATGATAGAAAATAGTGGCATAAGAAATAATTGGACACCTACATGTGCAATTGCAATGTCCGTTGTTTGTTTTTTATAATAAAACATGTGCAAACCGCACTTATTAACCATATTTGGTGGAACGTGCCCATATCACAATACAACCTCTTTATCCTCTACACAGACTGGTGTGACCACCATACAATTTGTCTTGTACTTGAGATATGATATGCACACCAAAGATACTGCAAAATTATATTTCCGTGTTTGGAAGCATATTTGAATACTTTGCCACAGAAAGCCAAAATCATTTAGCTATGGCCATGCAATTTCTTAATATTTTGTGGCTTGTAATATATTTTGGCCAAGGAAAAAACTTTATATATTTACAATGATGGATGGAGAAAAGCAAAGGTTCATATTTCTGACTATCTTTTATTCTATTTGTTGATTCTGTTGGAAGATTGGTTGTTGTCATTGATGTCAACCCTAGTCATGGGTTTTGGACCAGAAGATTGATGAAGTTATTTGGACATGAAGGAAAATGAAAATGAAGATACAACACCCATGTATGGATAGTATACATCATGCTCT
>ML790942.1:20748-90400 GCA_009831015.1 Picea engelmannii
TAGCTTCACCATAAATGTAACAATGACAAATTTGAATTTTGTTGTCCTCTCGTTCATATGATAGTTCCATTAGACTTCGCATACCATATATTCTTTTATTTCAAATTATTCCAGGGAATTAATTTTGCTAAGTTAATCGATCAAGGAAAAGTGCTAAAAATGAGATAAAGGGGAATTTGTTTGCTAATTTGTAGATCGCAGAAGTCTGGGTGCTATTTGTAGGCGACAGAACAATGGAAACACAATGTTGAACCCAGGTATCCGACAAACTGCCTATTCGGGAACCCGCGATCAAAAAAGTTTGTTCAATATGAAACAGGGAAGCAGTCGGGCAGGCAGGCGATATAAACGTAGGTGGAAATCTGAAAATGTGAATCCGCCAATTTCCGAAAAAAAAGAGTAAGTAGCCAGTTCAGAAAAACGAGTAAGTAGCCAGAAAGGGAAAGCGGAGGGCAAAAAGAAAGGGGATGGCAATTTTCGAAAGTGGGAATTGGTGTAAGAAAGCCCCATTAATGGTCTTAACAGTAACTATGAAGTGCATTAAACATGTTAACAGGTTCTTCAATCAATGAATAGATACAATGAGCGATGTTTATAATTTCCAGGATCTGTTTGTATAAGAGAAGCGTCGAAAAGTTACAAGAAAATCAATTTTGGGATGTTTAAGTAAAGCTTATGTATTGTTAGCTTCACCGCAAATATAACGATGACGAATTTGAATTTTAATGTCCTTTCATTCATATGATAGTTCCATTAGACTTCACATAGTATATATTCTTTTATTTCAATTTATTCCAAGGAATTGATTTTTCTAAGTTCATCGATCAAGGAAAAGTGCTAAAAACGACATAAAGGGGAATTTGTTTGCTAATTTGTAGATCGCGAAAGTCTAGGTGTTGTTTGCAGGCAGTTGAACAATGGAAACACAATGTTGAACCCGCCTATCCGGTAACCCGCCTATTCGGGAACCCGCGATCCAAAAAGTTTGTTCAATATGAAACGGGGAAGCGGTCGGTCGCGCTGGCGATATAAAAATAAGTGGAAATCTGAAAACGTGAATTCGCCAACTTCCAAAAAAAGGAGTAAGTAACCAGAAATGGAAAGCAGATGGAATAAAAAGGGGATGGCAATTTTCGAAAGTGGGAATTGGTGTAATAAATCCCCATTGATGGTCTTAACAATAACTATGAAGTGCAGTAAACATGTGAACAGGTTCTTCAATCAAGAAATAGATACAGCGAACCATAGTTATAGTTTCCAGGATCTGTTTCTATAAGAGAAGTGTCGAAAAGCTACAAGGAAATCAATTTTGGGATGTCCTCTCGTTGAATTGATAGTATATTTTCTTTTATTTCAAAGTAGGTGGAAATCTGAAAACGTGAATCCACCAACTTCCAAAAAAAGGAGTAAGTAACCAGAAATGGAAAGCAGATGGAATAAAAAGGCGATGGCAATTTTCGAAAGCGGGAATTGGTGTAAGAAAGCCCCATTGATGGTCTTAATAGTAACTATGAAGTGCAGTAAACATTTGAACAGGTTCTTCAATCAAGAAATAGATACAATGAGCCATACTTATAGTTTCTAGGATCTGTTTGTATAAGAGAAGCATCGAAAAGCTACAAGGAAAACAATTTTGGGATGTCCTCTTGTTGAATTGATAGTATAGATTCTTTTATTTCAAATTATTCGAGGAGATTAATTTTGCTAGGTTCATTGATCAAGGAAAAGTGCTAAAAACAAGATAAAGGGGAATTTGTTTGCTAATTTGTAGATCGGGAAGTCTGAGGGTTGTTTGCAGGCGGCGGAACAATGGAAACGCAATGTTGAAGCCGCCTATCTGGGAACCTGCGATCAAAAAAGTTTGTTAAATATGAAACTAGGAAGCAAAGAGGGTGGCAATTTTCGGAAGTTGGAATTGGTTTAAGAAATCCTCGTTGATGGTTTTAACAACAATTATGAAGTGCATTAAACATATGAACAAGTTCTTCAATCAAGTAATAGATACAACGAGCCATGCTTGTAGTTTCCACGATCTGCTTGTACAAGAGAAGCCTTGAAAAGCTACAAGAAAATCAATTTTGGGATGTCCAAGTAATTTTATTGTACTGCCAGCTTCACCGCAAGTATAATAATGACGAATCTGAATTTTAATGGCCTCTTGTTGATATGAAAGCTCCATTGAACTTCGCACAGTATATATTCTTTTATTTCACATTGTTGCGGGAGATTAATTTTACTAAGTTCATCGATCAAGGAAAAGTGCTAAAACGAGCCACATACTACATTCGCGTCACAAAGCATGTATTAAAGGGCAAAGCATGTCCTCTATAGTCTGTAAGATATTAGAAAAACTATGAAGATCCTGAATGTATTATTAATTTTCTAGAACGAAGCATACAACCAAGAACCAAGTAAACACCAAACATGCATGAATCAAGATCCCACAAGGTTCCATAGCACAACACACATTGACCTTTGCATCAAACAATTTGATATATATATATAAAACATGTCGTGGCATTGGTTTTGTCTTACATATGGTAGACGATCTGATGAGAAAATAACCTGGGCCATGTGATATGAACAAAATTTTGCCAAACACAAGATAACACAAAACTAGCAGAGCTTCGCCACTACAACCAGATCTCAAAATGGGCAACAAGAAAGTTGTCGATTACTATTTTACCATTAAGCAAGATCACTATGTACATTTTCTTTTGATAGTGCCATGGTCTATCACTACCAGTTTTAACAATGCCAAATTTCCAATATTATTGGAAATTCCTGATGATTATGCCCAGATGACCAAGCTATTTTGACGATTCAAAGGATGGGCCCGAGTTATTTACAGTTGGATATTTTTTATGGGGTTTTCTCTCATGCTCCCCATTTTTGGACTGAACAATCTTATGCCCCTGCAATCTCTATAGCGAGATCTTAAAATCTCAAGTTGATGTTTCAATCCATGTTGAGTCCTTCTCTTTGTTTTCAAACAGGGCATCGAGAAAATTCTGCCATGGCTATATAGTGGGAATCCCAAAAAATGTGTAGGATCCTTCATCAAAGCCACAACCATCCACCCCCCCCCCCTTTTTTTTATTTGCACACCAAAACAAATATGCAAAGTTCTTACTGGTGGATGCAAAAAAACTTCAAAATAACAACATCGATTGCATTTGTAATTAGATTCTCAAGTACTTGAGTCTGACGAACATTCATCTAGGTGTTGAAGAAATATTACAGAGACACACGAGATATTTTCATTTCCTGCCAAAGCTTGATATGATTTTTCCTTAATTTTTTTTCCAGCCGATATGTAATATTGCATTGTCCTCATTTAAGGCAAATTTGTTATGTATCCGAAAGTCGCGCAACATGTGTACATTGCTTGGCTTTTTCTATAGATATGCTTCATATGACAATTTTGCTAACCCAGGAAGCACATCTTGTAACAAAGGCTTTCTAATTGTCACTACACGGTTGTGTTTCCCACGGTTCAAATGGCAGCATTGAGTCAAATTCCATATATGTATGGACATTTTTCATTGTATCGCAGGCAATCAATCGTATCATCACTTATCAAAGCATAAGAAGAAGCAGGAGAGTTGCATTTCACACATACAGGCTCAAAGGGGGTCGAGTACACATTCGTTGCAACCAAAACACCTTCAACCTAGAAATGTGAGCATAGCAATTAATATATTGAACAATATAATATACAACTGAACCCCCCCATCAAAATATTTAAAATACAATAAAAAAATAAAAAACCCCAGAAATTTGGTGAAGGCTATTTGTATGAGCAAAGTGAGAATGAAACTATAAATGTATACGCACAAAAATTGTAGAGCTAGTTAGTTTCTTCAGATCCTGTACTATGTATGCTCACTATTATGTTACAAATGTTGCTTGGGTTGTGCGAAAGATCCTTTCTCTAACATCCTTTTTCTTTGTTATATTTTTGAAGAGCATAAGTGGAAATTGCCCTTTATGCAATTGTTGTTCCATTGACGAAAACAAATTTGAATAGGTATCAAACAATTGCAGCTGCAACATGGAACAATGCAATATTCGTGTAAGTTAAGTGAGATACATGGACATGCGAAAGTAAAGGAAAAATCTGGATATGGAAAACGGTACCATTGCCTTGTCGTTGTTTGACTCTCCATCCTTTATATGGAGAATGTGTTGTGAGCCAAGTTTTCTCGCCAGTGTGACAGCTGCGCCAATGGTTCGATTGTGTAAATGTCGTTGTTCTATGAAAGTTGGCTGATAGTTGTGTCTGGGACGAAACAATATTTTGAACAAATAGTGGGAATTTTTTCCACAATACTTGTTTCGTTGAGCGAAATAATCCGATCACAATCACCATGGTCATATACTTTTTTGGGCAATATATTAAAATTTATAATGGATATCCCATTACCTGGCAATATCTTTTTTGCATGTTTCTAGACAAGTTGTGTAGGAATAGTCAGTGTGATTGTCATCATGGCCTCCTTGTATACCATGTCAGTACACACAATGGATCTACTTTTGTTTGCCTTGTTCAAGTAGGTGCTATAGACGACCATTATGTCCCCAATGAACACTTGTCCAGTTCAGTGGATGTTCAAGCCATGTATTGATAGTATTTTGGGTGTTACAAGTTTAGACCTGGTGACAATTTTTTAACAGGAAAAGTAAAGTAAATGGTAGTGTGCAGTTTTTTTTTTGTTTTCTATTTTTCTTGGCATAAATTTACAGGTAAACGCATAGCTTAGATGAAATATGGAGCCAGAGTTTTGCAACCAGACCTCTTAGACCACGAAACCTGCGCCATGTTCGATGTCTCTCTTGTACTTGTTGATACTTCTTGCAAACTGCAAAGTATGTATTGCATATGACATCAACATATTCACCATGCCATAGATGAATAAATAGTTGAGGATATTTATTTGGTAAACACACTAGGTATGCATATTTACCTTTGGCCTTGTCGATTTGTTGATGTCTGGGAAGTTTGACTGCTCATGGTCATATCACTAGTCCAACCTTTTATGATGCAAGCATGTGTAGATGAACATAAGAAGGACTAAACAAGCAGATGCATTTTATATTGTCCATAATTGTTTTTAATGTGACATGCAGGGAGGAAAGAGATGGAATACGAAATAGGTTGTCAAGGGATACTCAGGAAACATGAGGACCCGAGGGTCTAATTGTATGCCTTGAATTTTTTGACTGGAAAAATGTGTAACAGTAAATAGGGCATGATGGCGGGGCACGACGGCCAACTTGTATATCGCGAAACCTTGGAAGCCAGAGGCGCAATCTTGAACCCGCCATCCCAACACCCGCAATAGACAAAGTGGGTAAGTATGGAATAAGGTAGAAGCGTGAACATAAATGTGAATCTGTGAGCCCGCCAACCTGCGCACCAAGGCATTTTCGAAAAGACGACTAAGCAGAGCAATTAGAAAGCAAAAGGGATAATAAACGATGGAAAAAGTAGAAATGGGGAGGGCACAAAGACCCATTGTTTCCAAATCATGGTTTTCTAGTCCAATATTATATGCCACCATCCTCTTTGTATAATCAATTTACTGGCACAGTCGGTATACCTTTTCGAAGATTGCACCACAGACCCCTCTGGTGTTGCATACAAGAATTCATCTTCGTGTTCAACCAATCTGTTTCTTCCAAGGTAGCAACGTCGAATATACAATGGACATGAAGGCAAGTTAGTATGAAAAAAGACGTCTAAAAGAAATAAATATAGTTATATTTATTTCAATGTAACAACAAAGAGAATACAATTCACATGAGAATAAGCAGAAATATACGTAGTATATACATACAATAAAAAAGGTGCAAATCAACAGAACAAGTAGAAGAAATACACAAACAATAAATGAAATACTCAACACTGGAATATGAAATAAGAGTACAGGTATGCACCTATGTAAATCCTCGTCTAAATTCACGCCAAAGAGTCCATCGTCCTCTCCAGCCATTATGTTTGTTTAAATGTAGCAATGTAGGAAAAATTACAGTGGACATGAAGGAAGTTAGTATGCAAGAAGACATGTAATGAAGATAAGTTATTATCAATATCTACATACAACAAACTAGGTGAACACATATAAAGACAATAAATGAAATACAAAACAATGGAATATGAAATAACAGTTCAAGCATGTACCTTTGTATTGTTGGGTATGTGTTATATTCTTTGCATGAGTAGTAGTGTCTGAGCGTCTGCATCGGGCGCGCAGGGGGGTTAGAGGGGGGTGCAGAGGGGCGAAGCCCCTCGCGCGGGGGTTCGGGAGCGTTGCCCCTGAAATTTTTTTTCGCACCGGGACCACATGATATTTAGGTGGTTTTTCGGCACATGGTTTTTTGCCTATGGTTTTCTATTTCCGGTTAAGGAATTAGGGTTTTGGACTAATCCAGGTCATTGAGTTAGGGTTTTGGATGCCGCTGGCTCCTATATGTATATTGTATTGAAAACAATGTAACACAATGTATGAATATAATATATGCTGGTTTTCCCGGTTTGGGTTTCCAGGTGAAAAATCTCTGTGTAATGTTTGTATTTTCCATTGTATCTTTTCTACTCTTTTTTGAATATCAGTTTGTAGTAGATATTGTACAAGGTTAGAATTTACATGTATCTCCCCTTCCACCGTTGCAGTCAAGACTTCGTCGTTCTCTCCAGCTATTATGTTTGTTTGAATGTGGGAATGCACAAAATACAATGAACATGGATGGAAGTTGGTATGCATCTAAGAACAAGTAATATGTACATACAGTAAACGAGAATAAACAAATAGAATAAAAGATAGTCAGAAATATGAACCTTTGCTTTTCTCCATCCATCATTGTAAATATATAAAGTTTTTTCCTTGGCCAAAATATATTACAAGCCACAAAATATTAAGAAATTGCATGGCCATAGCTAAATGATTTTGGTTTTCTGTGGAAAAGTATTCAAATATGCTTCCAGACACGGAAATATAATTTTGCAGTATCTTTGGTGTGCATATCATATCTCAAGTACAAGACAAATTGTATGGTGGTCACACCAGTATGTGTAGAGGATAAAGAGGTTGTATTGTGATATGGGCACGTTCCACCAAATATGGTTAATAAGTGCGGTTTGCACATGTTTTATTATAAAAAACAAACAACGGACATTGCAATTGCACATGTAGTTGTCCAATTATTTCTTATGCCACTATTTTCTATCATGTCAACATTAAATTATGAGCAAAGTTTTACAGCAGAACAGGCCCGCACAGAACTAACACAACCGTAGGTCCACTTGCAGGTGCAGGGCCTGAACACCGTAAAGCGCCGAAATAAAAATGAAGAGAGAAAATAATAATAATAATAATAATAATAATAATAAGCTCCAACTGTCAGCGCAGGACCGCACGAACAGGCCCAACTGCAGCACCAGGTCCACAAACTTGTAAATTTGAGCCAAACAACAACTACCAACAACTGACGAAGCAACGGACCACCAAACCAGGAAACAACATGTCTATCTCCAACGATTACCAAACTACAGCCGAAGCATAGAAGGAACCAGAAACATATGACGAGCATGTCAGTAGAAATAAGCAAACATTCTTACTTGCAAACTGCAAACACTGAACAACAAAGAAGGAATAGAAAATGAAATTATGGCATGGAAACTTACTTTGAAATGATGAAAGGCAGAAGCACAGGTCAAATTGTGAACCAAACAACAACAAGTAGCAACTGACGAATCAACGAAGAAGAAGCACCCACCGAACCAGTAACAATGTATGTAGCTTCAACAATGACGGAATTTCATTCTAAGCCTAGAAGAAGTATGAAACATACAATGCCTATTCAACTGGCAGTGGACAACAATATTTTCCAAATTCTCTGTAACATTGTATGGAAAATTTCGAGAAAAATTGTACTCCGAGAAGCCTACTTAGATAAATATTTAAGGCTGTCAGGTTGTCTAAGGGCCTTGCAGTATGTAAACATTTAGGCTGTCATGCCTATTTCAGAACCTCGCGCCATGTAAACATTTAAGCTGGTAGGCCTATTCAAACACCTCAAAAAAGGTTTCAATGATGTAAACCTTCGGTATGCAAAAATTTCATAAAAAATAATAACAATAAGGACTAATAATAACAATACAAGGTTATAAATTTTGGAATTATCGATCATTATAAACCTTGGATATCTAAACATTTCAATATGATTAGTACAAATAAAAAAAGTATCATACATGATAAAACTTTGGATATGGAAACATATAATTCATTGGGAATAGCGAAGCTGGCAATAAGACCTCAAATCTATCATCCAATCAGATCATAACATATATAGTTTTTTTTATTATATAAAAAATAATGCTTTTAGTTCTCTATGTCGAACATTAGAAAGTATGCAAAAAATTGTAGTCAAATGACAAACTAATATAAAGTCAACGAATTATCAATCGCTTTAGTCCCTCTATGCCTTCGGCAAGGACTAACAACCCAACTCAGAAGGCATACCATTAATTTGAAGTTATTTTAAAAAAAAACTATAGATCTCCAACTACACTAGAAACAATACAAAATTACAAATAGTTTGAAAGAATGGATTATATGCTCAAGCCTTAGTCATTAAAGAAAACTTTGATAATAATTATTGCCCAAAAGAAAGAGGAACACTCAACATTAGTTATTCATAATCATTTATGATTTAGTTATTCATAATCATTTATGATTTTCAAGGTTATATTATAAGGCCACCCTAAGGAAGCAATTTAGGAAAATAAACACAAGCTCCTCACAAAAGCTACATTGACACTTATTTTTGCGGATTCATTAAGCATTGACATTATTAGGTGTGTTTTCTTTTACACTTCTTTTACTTTTTTTTAGTATATTTCATCACTTAATACAGATGAATCCTATGAGTCCATCCAACAGGGCATCATCACACTCATGACCAAGGGTCTAGGTCCAAACCACAATGGACATAGAGCTCTGAGCATGTGTATGAGTTTACCGAGGTTGATAACCCCTAAATTAAAATTGGATTTATTGTGATAATGTAAAGTTGGGATTCATATATCCCCAATGATAAAGAAAAGGCATTTACCCTTACCAAGAAATAATATGTGAAGCCTATAAAATATTTGCAAATTCAATGACATTCTTTTAAGTTGTACTTGACATATGATTTGACAATATCTCACTACTCAAGGGATTTAACAAATGTAATTGACAAGCAACATGCTTTGTTTGATAACTTATACCTTTCTCTATATTTTCCATCTCAAACTTGACTCACATCACATAAAATGTTTCCTCTCAAAAGCTACTCAAGAACATGTGCTTCACATATGTGAAGTTGTCGCATTGGATATTGATGTGTCTAAAAACATGTTTCATGACATATAATCATGAGAAGTTGAAGTTGCAACATTCATATTGATGTGTTTATGACTACAATTTTTTTTTTTGTAAGTTAGTGGTATTATATATAAAGGGCCTTCCTGGACCAAAAAAGATACAGAGTACAGAGAATATACTTAGCTGTAGTTACTGGACTGCCCCAACAGAGGGGAAACCAGTCCAGCCAGCATGGAAGTCAGACATAAAAAGTGTGATAAATCAAGTGACCTGTTCAAAACTAACTGGACATCAACTAAAAGTAAAGTTATCAAAGAGACTGAAAAAGTTCTAAAGACCTCAGACATTTGGCAGGTAGCTTGGCCAGGTGTCGTGGACGACCTCTGACCATGGCTCCTCCTCGACATATGTCACCTGGTCATCCCATCGCTTCACCACATCCACGCCTCCTTTGGTCCTGACAGCTAGCTGGGTATCCTGTTGCACTTCACGTCCCGTGTCCATCTCCTTTGCTTCCTCCGCAGGCTGGATTCCATGTTGCTCATCGCTTGCTAAGTTCGGCTCCAGGGTCTTCCCGTCATTAGTTGCGCTCTCGGGGTCTGCTGTTGTAGCCTCGCCAGCGAGGTCCGAAAGGATAGATTCTTGCATAGAGGTAAGGAGCTGGAGCAAGATTGCTATATTTTTGTCCACGGCGAGCGAGCGGAATTGGAGATCCTCCACCCCCTGGCGGAGTTCGAAGACCAAGCCAAATAGAATTGCCAGGATTTCCCGGAGTTGAGTATCAGAGAAGGGGTTCGGGGGTTGGTTTTCGATGCTCCGAGGCTTACCTGGAGGTGGTTCCCCCATAGTCATCCCTACAGAGGTAGGAATTGGTGCTGGTGGAGTTCCGAACAAGGGTGGTTCCGGGAGGTGGCTCGAGTTGGAAGTCGGCAGCCTAGGAACGATAGCCAGGCCATCCAATTGCGCAGCTGCCAAAGCAGGAGAAGAAGGAATTGGGTCTGAATGGATGAGGGGAGAAGAACAGGATGAAGGCGAGGCTGGAGGCGAAACGGAGGGCCGACGAGGTTTCCATGGGGAGCCTCTGCGCAGGTGCCCTCGAGGCCGAGGCATGAAACACGTTTTAAACTGGCTAAAGGGAGTCGGGTACAAGGGGGGTCGATAGGAAGCCTGCGGCCAAATCAAAGCGAAACTGAGCCTGCAGGTTCCAGAAATCTCAGACGGAGGCTGCCAAGAGGGATGCCAATTGAGGCCCGTGCAGGGACAAACGAGAAGCAAACATAACGCAGCCATGGAAAGAGCGTAGAGGGGAGAAGGGAAGTCTTTAAGTGTTCCCCGTGCCATGTTTAATGGTGATTTAATGCCTGCATAGGGTGGCGGGCGAAGGCACGATCCCTTCACGTGGCTCAGTGCTTTGCTGGCCATGCCTCGTCTCCTCGTCGTGCCATGTGGGACGCAATAGCACCCCATCCGGGGGTGTGTCCACTAATCCAGCTTTGCGGATGCACTGCTGGAGAATGGGATGCTCTGGTTCCAAAGCAGAATTGCAGAGGAGTTCAGGACCAGTCCAAGTAGTGCCTATATTGGCCAGCTCGTCTGCAACTTGATTTGCCTTCCTTCTAACATGGACAGGGATGAATGCCTGAGTAGGTTTCATTAGGTTCGTGACCATCTGTAAGCCATGTGAAAGCCTCCAACTAGGCGAGATTTTGTCCAGGTTTGCTCCATTTAGAATTCTGCGTAGCAGATTGATGATGATTTGTGAGTCTCCCTCAACTACTAAGTTATTGAAATTGTGGTCAATGGCCAGGTGCAACCTGCGGATGAGTCCCCAGAGCTCTGTTGCGTTGTTTGTGGAATGCCCCAAGTATCCCGCATTGATTAATATGATGTGCCCTAAGTGGTTGCAGAATACTACCCCATAACCTGCAGCTCCTGGATTGCCTTTAGAGGCTCCATCAAAGTTAAGTTTTATGAAATCAGCTCGGCGGGGAGACCAAAAGGAGGGGCTTGTAAAGGGGACAGAGGGAGAAGAGAGGGGCAGAGGAGGGCAAGAAGGAAGAGGTTGCCAATGCTGGAGGATTAAAAGTTCGGAAGGAATGTTGCCCATGTTATCTCTGGTCCACTGTTGAAGAGTGATAGTTTCCAGGATGTTGCAGTGACATTGATGCCAACATTGTTGCCAGGAGAGAGAGAGGTTTCAGAAGATCCTTCTGTTCCTTTCTTTCCAAGTTTGCCAGAGGATGAAGCCTGGAAGAAGTTGCCAAATGCGATTGAGGAGGGGGGAGTGGAAAGCCTAGTCTCTCCAGTCTGTAATAGTATCAATTACACTCTCTCTTTGTCGATCCGACTTGCGCATGATGAGTGTTGCTTGATCCCAGAGTTGGGCAGTGTAGGGACAAGAATTGAGGAGATGATTCATGGTTTCTTCTGCCCCTTCACATAGCAGGCAGATGGAGGGCCCGACAAAACCTCTCTTCGATAGGTTATCCCAAGTAAGTATGCTAGAGTGGGAGACTAGCCAGAGAAAGAGGGTGACCTTTGGCCACTGTTTAAGGCTCCAGATTTTGCGCCAAACACTCTTAGTGGGTGGAGGGTCTACCTGAGTTATGATTTGATAAGCCTCTTGCGTGTTGTAGGTGCCCTTTGGCAAGTGTCCCCAGCGAAGAATATCTTCTCCGTCTATTTTGGGGGTTTTTCGTTTGGCCATCTCCTCGTGCCAGGGTGCCAGGTCCACATGCTCTCCCAGATTTATGCGTTCCTTGTCTAGGTGCCAGCTGCGCCAAGTGTCTTCGGGTGAATTGTCCTGCCAGTAGTCAGCAACTTTCGTCAGGCCTGCCAGAGTAGCTTGTGGGTAGATGTCTCTTGCCCAACCGTTGTTGTCTATAGTTGGCCAATGTTGCCAGGAATCCTGCCAGAAGAGAGTCGTTTCCCCGTTTCGGATTTCCCAAAAAGCGTTTCGGGTAACCAACTATTTGTTTTGCCTGGCCGTTGTCCATATTAGGGATCCAGGGCCTTCCCCATTCCATCGAATTAGGTTCTTTTCCACCACGTTTGGCGTATATTTTTTCCTCCGGAATCTGGCCCAGAGGTCCTGGGGATGCTTGAGCCACCGCCACCAGATTTTGGCACTCAGAACTTTGTTCATAATGAGGGGGTCCCGTAGCCCTAAGCCACCTTGGTATTTGGGTCGGCATAATTTATCCCAGCTGACCAATGCTATTTTCCTACCTGAGTTGAAGCCTTGCCAGAGGAAGTTTCTCTGTATATTTTTTATGGTTGAGAGAACAGATCTTGGTGCAGCCAGCGCTGAAAAGGAGTAAATAGGAAGGGCCTAAAGGACGGCTCGGAGGAGAACAAGGCGACTGGGCAGATTTAAAACTCGGAGGGTCTAGGAGGAGAGCCTTTTGGTAAAGGAGGAAAGAAGGTGTTCCCAAGAGGAGTTCCGAAGGGCATTGTCAATCAGGGGAATGCCAAGGTATTTGGACGGAAGGGAGCTTCTGTTGAAACCTAAGATTTCAGTGACGTGGACCTGAATCGGGGGTGGCGTATTGAAGAAAAAGATTTGGGATTTTTCCTTATTGCATTCCATCCCCAAGGCGTCTAAGAAGGTTTGAAGAATGGCAAGTAGAGCGTTGGCTTCACGGACGGTTGGGGTGCCCATTAGAAGCGAGTCATCCACAAATTGATTGTGCGAGATGGGAGGGGAGATGCCATGCAAGGGTAAGCCAGTTATCAGGTTTCCGTCAACTGTTGCACGGATGGAGCGTCCGAGACCTTCAACCATAATGATAAAGAGAAAAGGGGAGAGGGGATCCCCCTGCCTGATTCCTCTTGAGGGAGGAAAAGGTCGAGATGGGACACCATTGACAAGAATGGAGAAGAAAGCTGAAGAGGTTAGATTCAGAATCCAAGATACCCAGCTTTGATCAAAGCCAAAGGCGAGGAGCATTGCCCACATATATTCCCAGCTTATCTTGTCAAAGGCTTTAGAGAGATCCAATTTGAGGAGCATACCTGGAGTTTTGGTCTTCTGCAGAGAGTGGATCACTTCATGAGTGAGGATGACGCTGTCCATGATTTGTCTGCCTTCAATGTAGCCTGATTGTTCCGGGGAAATAATTGTCGGTAAAATAGGTTTGAGTCGTCTAGCAATTACCTTCGTCAGGAGTTTATAAATTACATTACAGAGAGCTATAGGTCTGAACTGTTGTGGGTGATGCGCCTGCCCCTCTTTGGGTATGAGGGTGAGGAAGGTCGCATTTAGTGCTCGGAGGACCTGTCACATGGCTCTGGAATCTTCTAGAATTTCCCACACCTCGACCCTGATCATCAGCCATCAATGATGGAAGAAATCGTTGGTGAAGTCGTCAGGTCCTGGAGCCTTGCATTTGGGTGTGTCCTGAAGCGCTTGATCCACCTCCTCGATTGAAATACGTCGGAGCAAGGCCAAGTTTTGCTCTCGAGTAACAAGGGATGGCACATGCTGAGTGACCTTGGCAATAGCCTCATGTCTATCCAGGATAGGTTCTGTGAGGAGATCTTGATAGTATCCGATCAAAGTCGATTCCATGTCTTCGTGTGAGTGAAGGGTCTCCCCAGTTGCAAAGATAAGGCTCGTGATTTTGTTGGTGTGCCGCCTATGGATGACCATTCTATGGAAGAATTTGGTGTTGCGTTCCCCCTCCTTGAGCCATCGGATGCACGAATTTTGTTTCCAGAGGATCTCTTCTTGTCTTTTCCTAGCCGCCATCTGTTGATTTACTATTTCTTCCTGGGCTGTTAAATCGTTTGTTAGCCCCCGAGTTCTGATTTGATTCTGAATTTCACTCATGCATTCTAATAACTGCCTTTGAGAGTCAAAGATGTTGTTGAAGGTATTCTTATTCCAAAGCTTGAGAAATTGTTTAAGGTTCTTTAACTTTTGTTGGAATCTGTACATTTTTTAGCCTTGAGGGACCTCTGCCTCCCTCCACCAGTTCTGTATGTTTGCCTGGAAATTGCGGTGGTCTAGCCAGAACTGCTCGAATCTGAAAGGTTTTTTCCCCATCGTGGTTGGGATATCCAGCCAGAGTTGAATAGGCCAATGGTTTGAGCCAGAGAGATTCAGGATGGTAGCCTCTAGAGCTGTGCCTTCCAGCATGAGAGATTCCGAGATGAGGAACCGGTCGAGCTTGCAAGCAATTTGGTGTGTACCAGTTCTTCTGTTTGTCCAAGTATGAGTGTCATTGATAGTTTCCAAGTCAATGAGGTGAAGGTTATCTATGAGGCTGTTGAAGTCATTGGTTTCTCGATCCAGTCGTCTTGATCCTCCCTTCTTCTCTTCTAGGCTGCGAATGATATTGAAATCTCCTCCAATAATCCATTTCTTGTGTTGATTTAGAGTGGATAAGTAGTTCAAATTCCTGAGGAAGGCGGGCTTCTCCCTTATGTTGGCCGGGCCATATACATTAGTCAAGTTTCCCGGCTTATTTGAACCAATGAGTCTGTAGTCTATTGTGACAGACCATCTTGTGGCGATGAAGTTTTCTAGCATTACTGAGTTTGTGTTCCAGAGGATGGCCAGTCCTCCTGCTGTACCTATGGCTCCTACTGAAACAGCTGCCCCATGCTTCCAACAGTAGGGGAGTAGTTTATCCACATCTTCTGAGGTGCATTTTGTTTCCTGCAGAAGAACTATATCAGGTTTTTCCGCTAAAATCAGATCTCGTAGCAATTTTCGCTTGCTACGCCCATTAAGGCCTCTGATATTCCATGAGATGATCTTCATGATGACAGGGGAGTGGGGAGAGAAGGGAATCTGTCCGAGATCAAGTGGATTTGCCCTGAGTTTACCATGAAGTGGCCAATTTCTTGAATAAGCTTGTTGGTGGATTTCCTCCCTCTTTTCTTTTCGTCTTTCTGAGATTTACTTGTGCCTTTTGATTGACTGCTTTGTATTCCCAACCCTTGCCGAGGATCCAGCGGAGGAGTTAAGGAAGACTTTATGCACCTTTCGTAATTGATCTCTGGGTATTGTGTATAGTTTATGCTGCCTATAGGCATGCTCGAGGTGCTCCAAATCCACTATGTCTAGATCCGGCTCCTCCAACTCCATTTCTGCGTCTCCGTCCTCTGTTTCCAAAGGATCCTGCGATTCCTGAGTCGCGTTTGGGGGGATGAGATCTGATCCCTTACTCAGTGGGGTTCTTTCCTCCCCTTGTTTGGCCGCATGAGAGCTATTAGCCGGAGGTGGTTCATTGAGTTGCATGTGGCTTGCGGGGTTTTCTAGTTGGTCTTGTAAAGCTGTAAATCTATTACTAGTTGAGGGATCTTTACTTACTTGGGTCGGTTGCTTCCTTCCTCCTGGTATTCTTTTCCCTGTTGGTTGAATGAAGCCATCCTTGTCCTTGCTGTTGTCTGGGTTTCCTTCTTTGTGAACAGTGTTGAGGGGGCATTCTCTAAAGAGATGGCCATGCTCGTGGCATCTCCGACATCAGAATGGGATGTGCTCATAGTCGATGGTTTGGGTCCAATCCTCATCATGATATTCCAATATGATGGATCCGGGGAGCGGCTTAGTTATATTCAGGTACACACAAATTCGTGCATAAGAGGTGTAGCACCTTTGCTTGGTGGCTTCGGATGACTTGACATAGATGTCGATGGTATTGCCTATGCCAGCCAGTACCTCCTCTAGCCAAAATTCCTATGGGAGGGAGTATAATCTGATCCATACAGGTGCATGAGAAAAGTCCTCCTTTTCAGGGCTGAACTTCTTCGTCCAGAAGCGCAAGAAGAGGTCCGTCGAGTTGAAAAAATAGGGCCCCCCATCGAAGATGCGGTTACGATCCTCAAGGTTGTGGAAGATGATTGTGAAAAAACCCTTAGATCCCAGTTGTAACTCATAGTGACCTTTTGGCTTCCACCAGTATTGTATCCATTTGATCAGATCTCGTTCTGAGGGCCATAGCCCTAGGAACTTTCCCACCAGGGCATAATCTCTCATGCATTTCTTTTGCTCTTCTATGCGTGGTGAGTTAATCACATATTTTGGGGCTTGTGGCGCCTGTGGAATACACTTACCAGGCATGCATGGAGTTGACGCTGTGGGGAGAAGAGCTCCTTTCTCTGGGTCGATCTCCATTTCTTAGTCCTTGAACGCGCCCTCTTCCAGTATTTTTGAGCGCAGGTCTGGCGGCGGCTCAAAAGTCGGCCGCTTAGACCTCTCAGCAACATTTCCGCTCGTTGTGGCTTGACTGTAGGAGCCACCTGCTGGCCCTCCCTCCTTATGAGACATGAGCCCCGATGGGGCCACTGCTGGAACCATGTAGCGCAAGATCTCTGTAAAACCCTAATCCTTCAGCTCCGCCTCTCAACTTCGAACAATCAATACTTTTCAATTACTTTTATGACTACAATTTTGCTAAACATGTAACATGCATATATTTGTGGTATGAATTACATTGTTCGTACATTAGTAGGCTTGGTCGAGTTACATGCATGAAAAATGCATATGGCTCTTTCATGCATGCCATTAATTACCTTAAACATCGAATAAGACTTTATGTATTCGATGTTTCTTGCAAGGCCTCTATTGCAATTGAAAGAGTTATGTAATACCCCTATAGCACTTAGTCACGAACCAAAGCCTGATGGCTAGAAATCTAACCCAAGAATCGACACAATATATATTTTTAAGTACATCCATAAGTCTAATAAGCATCAAGGTTGGATTTTCTTATAAAACAATTATTCAATGATAAACCCATGTTAAGTTTAAGAACTAGCTAGCTACTCAAAGCATGAACATTTCAACAATATAAAGTGAACACATCATCATAATCATGATGGACATATTTTGTCACAATAACAATGTCATCCATTACATTATTATTTCATTATAATCCCTAGCTCATCCCATGCATTCAATTTGAATGTGGGTGAATATCAATGGGAGAGAAATCACCTAGCTCATTGTCAAGATCTCAACATCGTTATTTAAAATTTCAATTAACTTGATGATCACAGTTGCAAATAACTATGGAAGAGCTTAATCAATCTTGCTCAACTCTTCAACAAGATGTCTAACATAAGAATAGGCTTACTTGACTCACCAACAAGGTTTTAAGACATTATGAAATATTTAAAAATAGTTCATCATCAAGATGCTAAGTAAGAGATTTTAAACCCAATACACAATTTCAATGTATTCCAAGAAAGGTGATCATATCATCAACAAAATGTCCCATTAAAGTTTCATCGTATCGGAACAGTATTGATAAACCAAGACTCAACTCACAGGGTTAGCATACCATATGTACATCTACTTATGATTCATGCTTGTATGGCTTACCTTCGAACCACATAAGAATTATTTACTTTTATTTGATTCCTCAATTATGCATCATATATGAAATCTTCTACAAGCATTTTTCAATTTGTCTAAACTACCCAATTAACATAAATTTGGAAAACCTTCACGAGTCTTATGAACATTCTATTCCAAAAATACATAAGCCACTTTGTGCAAGTTTTCTTGGCTAATATCCTCACATATTCCATAAATGAAAGATAGCATGAGGAGCACTTGAAATTAGTATTGTAGTGTTTAAGGGATCAAATATTGTATGGATCATTGTCCAAATGTTATTTCTTAGAGAAAGAGATCCAATACTTAGGGCATATTATTTCAGGAGAGGGAATCTTTCTGGACACAAAGAAGATTAAGGACGTCATGGATTGGTCGGTGCTAAAAAACACTCACGTGGTGTGTAGTTGCATTAGATTAACTAGATAATATTAAAGGTTTGTGGAAGGAATCAAATTGTGAATGGAACAACGACTGTGATGAAACATTATCTGAGCCTAAAAGATTACTAACTAGTTTATTGATCCCATGAGTGCATGATATGGAAAAGGACTTTGTGGTTTGCATGGATACCTCAAAAGAAGGGTCATACATGATTTTAATGAAGGATAGTTGAGTGATAGCCTATGCATCATGAAAGTTGAAAAATCACGAAGATAATTATGCCACACATGAGCTATGAATGGCAACATTTATGTTGTCTCTAAAACTTTGGTGGCACTATTTGGTTAGGAAAATCTTTGTACTTAACACTATTCATCGAAGCTTGCAGTACATATTCACACATAGGGATCTAAATGCTAGGCAGAGGAGTTGGATTGAGTTTTTGAGTGAGTAGAATTAGGGATTTTTTATAACAAAGGAAAGGAGAATGTAGAAGTTAATGCCCTAAGCATAAGGCTAAGAATATCCTCCTTAGTACCCTTGAAGGAACTAGTCTTATGACAACTTCATGGAGAAAAATTGTATTTAAAGGTTGGATATGTGCTTCATAATGGAAAGCATCTAGAGCCTAAGTTTTAAGGGAATGTCTTTAAGGTAGATGGATTGCTTCAATTTCAGGGGAGAATATATATCCTTGAAGAAGGAGATATTTGAAGAATTGTTCTAAAGGAATCCCATATAACACTTTACTCTATGCACCTAGTATTGAAAAAGTTGTATGTATACTTGAAGAAGCTCTTTTCTTGGGTGGGCATGAAGCACGATGTGGTTCAATTCATTTCTAAATCCCTAGAATATCAATAGGTGAAGGTTAAACACTACCACCCAATTTCACTTTTAGGACCTCACAACATATCAAATTCAAAATGGGAATACATATCCATAGATTTCCTGGTTGGGTTGCCACTAACACTACAAAATAATGCCATTTTGGTTACAATTAATAAACTAATCAAGAGTGCTCATTTTGTTCTAGTCATGGAAACTTACGACATTGTTGATGTGGTGCATGTGTTTATTAGTGAGATCATTCACCTTCATGGGTTTCCCAAGAGAGTCATCTTGGACAAACACTCTCAATCTTCATCTAGTTTTTGGATAAGCTTGCAGTGAAACTTGGGATTCAATTGAACTCGAGCATTGCTTATCATCTTGAAACAAATGGGTAAATAGAGAGATATAATTAGGTGATGAGGGACATGCTTAGGATGTATGTCACGGATCAACAAAATCATTGGGAAAATTATTTGCCCCTAGTAGAATTTTCTTACAACAACAACTATCATATATCTATTGTGTTGACTCCTTACAAGTTCCTTTATGGAAGGCCCTATAAGACACCATTGAATTTGGACAAGTTGGAATATTGAGTGATAGTAGGACCAAAGTTAATATAGGAAATGGAAGAGTAGGTAATTCATATTAGACAACAATTGAAGGAAGCATAGGATCAACATAAGAGTTATGTTGATTCCCATCGTACAGACAAAAGATACGAGGTTAGAGACATGTTTTTGTATGCATAGGGTCAAATAAGAGCACCATTCAGTTTGGGAAAGGAACAAGGTTTTCACCTTGATTTAGAGGGTTGTTTGAAAATATGAAAAGAATTTGACCAATAGCATATTGTCTCTCATTGTCACCCCACTTGCATAAAATTCATAATGCTTTTCCCATATCAATATTACGACATTATGTAGCCAACGAATCTCATATACTTAAATGAAGGGAATTGAAGGTTTCAAATCAAGGTACCTGTAGGTTCGAATATGTGTGTGTGTGTACACGCGCGCGCACGCACACACACACACACACACACACACACACACACATGGGCCATTAGTTATCTAACCTACATGTTGATGGGCCACGTAAGAACCAAATTCCTGTAATGACGAGGTAAATTGGATGTCGTGGAATTTAGGAATATAATTGCAAGCTATCAATTTGACTCGTGATTTAATTATGTTTTCAAACCACTACTATGATTCAAGGGTAAGAGTGATTTTTGCTAGAATCAAGGCTTGCCCAAAGTGTTTATTCTATGATGTGGCTCTTAGAAAAATAGTTACATGGTATGGTTGGGACTCAATGCTAGGGTTTTAACCTTGGTTTTATTAGGATGGGTGCAAACATTTCCCACCATGTAACCTCTGAAACTTGGAGTTGTGGGAGGTCGTGTTACCCGTGTTCCACTATGAGTTGGATGGTGGCTATCGATTACTTACTGGGGAATTTAGGTCCATATAGTTGATAGTTCCACGTTGGGGTAATATCTAGTGTTAGGTTGGTATAGTCAATACTTGGATATATTGTCACAAAGGAGGAGATGGGAGATGGAAGATGGAAGTAGTGGTGGTTAAGTATTTAGAGGCAAGTCAAAGTTTTCCTAGGACCTTAATAGGAATTTGTTGCATTGTCCTTTACTTATAGGTTACTATGATTAGATTTATTATCCCCACTACTAGGAGAATACCTTTTGTAGAGGTTTTTACATAACCTCCCCCCAAAAATTATCCCTTCTCTATTTATAGTGGAGGTGGGTGGCCAAAGATTTTTGCAGAGGTTTTAACACAGGTGTGCCTAATTCGATTGTGCGCACCAGAGCTCTTAAGTTGACCATGCACACTAGTGCTTAACAAACAAAGCACACTGGTAACTGTTATTAAAACAAAATACTAAAATATCATTTTTCCATCATGGTGCTCCCCAATAACAAAGCGCACTAGTGTGCATATAACAAACACACCAAAATAGGTGTGCTCCTAATCAACCAACCGCACCAGTGCACTTGCAAAACATAATGCCTTGATGCTTAACAAATATAACGCACTGGAAACTACTATTAATACAAAATACTAAAATGCTAAAATGCATCATGGTGCTACCCAATAACAAAGCACAACAGTGCTTCCCCGATAACAAAGTGCATCGGTGCTCCCCCATTAACAAAGAACATCGTTGCTCCTCCAATAACAAAGCACTCTAGTGCTCCTAAGTCGATCGTTCGCCCCAATGCTTAACAAACAAAGCACACCAATAACCGCTATTAATATAAAATACTAAAATATTGTTTTATGTTTTATAAAAAAGAACCGTGGTGCTTCCCAATAACAAAGCGCATTGGTGTGTGTATAATGAATGCACTGGAACAGTTGTGCTCCTAAGGCGACCAACATCATTGGTGTTCTTACAAAACATAATGCTTGAACGATGCTTAACAAATAAAGCGCGTCGATAACCACTATTAATATATAATACTGAAATGATAAGATGCATTACGGTGCTCCCCAATAACAAAGTACATCGATGCTTCCCCAATAACAAAATGCATTGATACTCCACCAATAACAAAGCACACTCTTGTTCCCCCAATAACAAAGTGCATCGGTGCTCCCCCAATAACAAAGCGCACTGGAATAATTGATTATTAAACAAACAAACAAAAAATCTCGAAACCTTCCACGGTGCACTTATTACACTTTATTTCTATGTTTGTAGATGGAACATGAAGAGGTGGAACATAAAAAACAATCCAATCAACAAACCACCACATTAAATAAACAAAGTACAATATCACCTACAAGTAATGAAGAAATGAGGCATGCATGCAACTCGAGTGATGATAACGCAGTTCAAGCAATGTCGATGGACAATCATTATAATTGAATCTTACTGCAAGTTGTATGTTTTGGAATATTTGTCTGTGAAAAATGGGGATTTTGTTTGATGTATTCAACATATTGTCCCAATGGCATGAGGACATGTTACCAATTAGTGTAACAATTACATATTGGTTAAATTTTGATTATTGTGGACCTTTACGTCGTCCCGTTTTTCATGACAATGGGTCGTTTATTCATATATAATAAAATGGATTTCTTATTTCATTTCATTGTCAAATGTTGTAAAAAGTTGCGTTGTTGATTAATTAATATATGGATGATTTACATTGTTACAAATAACAAAGGTGTAAGTCGTTGGATAACACATTAATGCAATAATTATATCAAAAAGTAATAACAAAACTATAAAAATCAATATTATTATAAAAAATATTTGATTTTGAGATGATTAATTGAAAATTTGTAAAAAAAAATAATTAAAATATATACATATCGGTGCACTGTATTCTTTTGAACTCACTAAATGGTGCATTTTTATGAGTTATATGCATCGGTGCCTAAAATTGTGAGAAAGCACCACTGCTTTAAATGACATAATATACAGTTATATTTTTATCGTTTCAAAATATTTCAATGTGCGTGATTACAATACGGACAGATGCATGCATAAACATAAAAAGACACTGATGCTTTTTATTTATGTGTACGCACCAGTGCTTTTCTATTTATGTGGAAGCATTGGTGATTTTTATTTATGTGGAAGCACCAATGTTTTTTATTTATGTGGACACACTGATACCTTTTATTTATGTGTATGCATCAACGCTTTTTATTTATGTGGAAGCACCAGTGTTTTTTATTTATGTGGATGCATCGATGCTTTTTATTTATGTGCACTCACCAGTTTTTTTTATTTGTGTGGAAGAACTTGTGTTTTTTAATTATGTCGAAGTATCGGTGATTTTTATTTATGTGTATGCACTAGAGTATAATACTCATTATCACATCGGTGCATTTTAATAGTACAAGCACCAACTAAAAAAATCTTTGCGGAAACCTCCACCCACCCAAAAAAATTTAGTTTTATGGAACATCTGTTAAAACCTCCACTTCTAATAGCGATGGTTGTAGTGGAGTTTTTTTTGAAAAATTGCAAAATCTTATAACACTAAAAACCTCTTCTTCAAGGTGTTTTCCTTGTAATGCCTACTTAAATACATTTGTCTAGTTAATTTCTGATAATTGTGGTGTGATGATCTATATAGCATGATTACCAAATTATTGTGATTTATTGTTAGTAAAATTAATTAGATAATGTATTTAATTATCATCGTGCATGCATGATTGTTGACTCAAAGGAATTGTGCATTTGAAGCATTATTTGCTCATTGCAATTAGTACATTTGTGAGGTAATGTGTACACTAGCTACCCAACATACTTGATGCATATACAATAGTACGATTATGTTAATAAATTAATTGCTAAAGTAGGTTATTAATTGTTTGGTGAGCTATGGGAAATTATACTATATCATATAAATATCTAGAAGCATGATATGCATTCATTGACTTTGCCAGTTGGTTGGTCTAGTGGTAATAGATGAGTTAGGGTTGGTTGTCATTGATCTTGATGTAAATGCCATGATCTGGATTTATGAGTGAAACAAAAGGAATAACATCTTGAATACAATAACACAAAGATACAGAGAACAATAACAAATATCCAGTGAACAATAACTTCTATTGAATAAATAAAATATGTTGAAACTGTAAAACTGCAGAACTGAAAACAACTTGCTCGAATGGTGGTAGCTATCTTTGAGAAGAGATGTGGCTACTACGCACATCTGTTTGAGCATAATGATTACAATGAGGCTCCAGAGGTCTTTTTAACATTACTCATGAATGCCAAAACCCTAGACATCCAAAAACCTAACCCTAGGAGACGAAACGCCAAAAGTTATGTGGGCCACGATGGGTAAGTTGGTACCTCAACTTCCCGGGGTCGTAACTTTTGCATACAACCTCTGTTTTAGGCGCGTGATAACCTGTTGGAAAGGTATTTTCGAGAACTACACATTATGCCATCAAACTCTGAATTTGTCTTTAGTTTGATTTTGGCAAGCCAAAAAAACATTGTTTAGGGCCCCAAAATGCCTTGGAAGTACAGAAAGATGGACTGACATGAAAACTTCCAAAATAAGCCAATTGGATTAGGTGGGTGGCCACCAATCTCCACCTGGAAGATGCGTAGGGCTTCAGATAGCCCCGGAAGTGTATAACCTACAATTGCAAAGAAGTACAGAAGAATGTGTTGAACTAAAAATTGTTAAGAGGAGCCAGTTGGAACAGGTGGGTGGCCACCAATATCCACTTGGATCATGCCAACTATATTAATTATTTAGCATGTGATAGAAGACTCTTTATGCTTTTCAATTTATTACCCAAGGCTTTGAGGGTGAGGCTCTTAGCCTAGTAAATAGTATGATTTGAATACTCCCCAAGACTTGGAAAGAGGGCTAGATCTTATCTGGTGATGTCATAGAAGTGGTAGCTATAGATATCTAGGGAGGTGTAATGCATGTAGTTGAGGAGGAATGGGGGCATGTGCACAAGGAGGTGATAAATATGGGGAACTAAGAAGTATTTAGGGGCTAATATTTAGTCCTATGCTTCTTCATAGGTTGAAATTACACACATTATTCTAGATTTGGTGAAGGGAATATTATTTTGACATTTTTCAAGAGATCAATTGTGCAACATTGTTTTTGGATCCTTGGGCATTGAGGGTTGGGAAAATGAAGTGATTTATTAGAACTAGAAATTCAATTAGGCTTATGATTGGCATGGTGGACTATTATTCCTCAGTTCAACAAGTGGTAATGGAAGATTCAAAGGAGTCCTTCTTGGACTTTTCTACAACTAAGAGTCAAATAAACAAAATAAATATTTTCCTTTATTTTCTACTTAAACCTTGGAAGAGGTATGCTACTTATATCTCTTAGGTTCCTTGAAAAATGTTATTTAACATATTGAAGTTGATCATTGTTTTAAAGTAATAATACATTGGATATCATCTCATTACTTATTGTGAGCGGCTAAATTATGAAATGAGTTGTTATAGATATGAAAGAACCTTGTAGTTGTCATAGAATTATTAAGTTTCAATATCGTTAATTATTTCATGTTCATAACTTAAAGCGTGGGTTTTTATATAAACAAGGGAAATAGTTGCAAAGCAGCTAGTCCTGCCTCTTCTAGTTGATCCAACTGTCCAGGCCACCAAGGGGAGGAAAGGAAATCCTACCTCCGTTGAGGGGAGAAAATTCTACTTATTTTAATTTTTCTAACAAATATATTACAAAATACTCTCATCATTAATTCTTATTTTTATTTTTTAGATAAATAAAATTAAATAAAATTGAAACTCAAACTTTTCACTCTAAATAGAATTCTTTAACAAAAACACTCAAATAATATATAAATAAATAATACCTAAAATGGTCAATGCTCTATCGCTGAGGATGGGTAAAGGAACTCTCGGATTTTTTACATAATCTACAGATAATTCCAGACTTCACCAGAATCTGTGGGCACCCAAAAGGTATAATAACTTGGAAAATCTTAATGTTTTTGAAATATAACATTAGCGTTAGTACTTCGTGCACGTTGATTCACATAAATGTTTTAAAATATATATTTGCACCTTACCTTTAATTCCTCTGGTTACTTCATAGATATGTGGAGTTACCATTTAATATATTTTGATCTCGGAATGGGAAACGTGTGATTCTTTAGATGTTGTTGTTGTGAGATCGGAAACAGGACAGTAGTACCGTATCTACCCAGAAAGATTCAGTGGAATAAGGAAATCAATATTGTACAAATAGCTAAGAAGGAATATTCACTTACTAGGTGGTAAATATACTATAATATCCATTACCAGGAATATCCATATATGCATTAAGTCTTGTATGAAGATGGCCCTCTGCTATCACTAGTTAAGCGAGAGTCCTATTAGTTCCTTATGTGTTATTAGTTATATGTATGGATAAAGTCCCTATAATAGTTAATTATTATATAATGAACTAATATAATATACTTTCATTATTCAGGGTCTTGTATAATGAAAGTATGAAATAGGTATACATATCTTGAGGAGCAGGCTACTAATAGTCTAGTAATATATGTAATCTCAATTATATTCAGGTCTCTCATTGAAGATTCAATTTCAATTGTAGGAGAGGCCACATATATAAGGTAGCACTAGTTTAAGCAGTCTACCACTTAGCAGACTTTGCTTCTCTGACCAATCCTCTCCATATGCATATATGGTGATGATAATCCTCTCCATATAGCATTTAGGTATTAATGTATTAGCTTAATTATTGTAGATGATGATCTGTGTTAGCATATGTCAAGATACAATGCTTGGAAGAGACTTGTTCAATAGAAAATGATCTTCTCAATTTCAATAATTTCTAGATTAAAGGATATCCTCCAACTCTAATATGGGAAATCCAAAATATATTGATATCTATAACAATGCTAGTCACCTGCGTTAATAACGTGAATAACTAATTCAAGAGTTGTAATTAAAAGAACATTTGGATGGACATATTTGAAGGAGACAAACATTTGGAGTTTGCTTTTGGTTTGTTATCCATGCACATAGCCCACAATTAGAGCTCTGATTATTGTTGGAAATCAACATTTTGATAGCTTCTTGTGTGATTGTCGTCCAACGCGAGTCAGAAGCAAGTACAACAACTATTTGACTTCAAAGACTAATGAGACTAAATATTTGCAAAAATACAGTCATCCAAAGCCTACGGATCATCCAAAGCCTGTGGGTCTCCTCTAGTTGGTAAATACGTTGATACAATTAAGTACAATAATTCCCACTCTTTTGAAGTTGTTTGAAAAAAAGGGTCGAATGGTATAATGAATCTCAAAATGAAATTTGTCTGGAATTAGCATCGACTTTGCAGAGGCAACACTTTCGGTAGCTCCAGGGAAGGAAGGTAGGCCAATGGATGAGCTCTCCTCTCATGGAAGGTAGGTATGCCATAGTATCCATAATCTCTTCCTTTGGTTTTATTAATACATTTATGATGTGAATTATTCTCTAAAGGAGAAAATTCAAAAGAATGGAGCAATGGTTCTGAACAATACAATCCTAAAAAGTTTGTCATGTATAATTGAATTTTTACAGAAAGAATGCACATTTTATTTTATCTAAATGTTTGTTGTGAGTCTTAACATAATTACAAGCATTACTTACCAGAAGAAAATTTCACGTAGAGTTTGAGTCTTGATCCTGTCGGATCGTAGCGAGTGACTTGGCTCAAACATGGAGGTGCACACGACATATGTTGATTCTTCAGGCGACCTATTGTTGTACATGTAGAGTGAGCCCCAGAGTCACTCTAGTGTATCCCTACTGGCTTAAAGGAAGGAAGGCTCAGTCGGTACCCTCCATCCCACATATGTTAGTTGTTTTTCCCACGACTGTTTCTCTTCCCTGCATGAAGGTCCTAGGTTGGAATCAAATGCCTTCATGTTGGTTTTTTTATTCTCAAGGGAATCACCTTACACCATTGAATGATATAACATTGCTCTTTGTTAACCTGGAATCTTATGTGATATAGGCATGCCAAAAAAGACGAGTGTTGTTTGGAGCATGGTGTTTGAGACAGACCAACATTGCTAGTTGAGCATGGTGGCAACTCAAGCAAGTTCGCATGACACGTCCATTGTTTCCTCAACTGCATTGCAACAATGTCAGTCTCAACCACACCATTGTCGAAGAACTGCTGCAAGATGCAAGTGGTCAGAACGGTCAGAACGTTGAGTAGATCAACATTGTCAGAGCCCATTCCCTAACCACTCAAAAAGTTTTTTTTTTTAAATTCAATTGTTAATTCTCAAAATTTAGAATAATAAATCGAACACACCAGAAAAATATAGTCACAGCGACTAAACATCAACCAATCAAAAATTATGTTATGTTATTAGAATTTAATAAATAAAAAAATTAAATTTATTTTTAAAATTAAATCTCATTAAAAAGAAATTATAAAGAACTTTGGTTATGTTTACAAATTTGAAGTGGCTAATATGAGGTCAACGTAGTTTGACTATGTGACCGAAAGCTATAGTCCCTAGCTCAAGGCACGGACTAATAAAAGAGAGTACAACTCAAATCAATAAATTATTAATGTGGTATTCCTTTGAGGGTTATGAACCTTTAGAGGGGTGCTACACCATTTGTATTATTCTTAAAGGTTAGAAGGAAAATGCATTTTTGATAAATATAAATATATATATAAGAGAGCTTGGAGTACATTCAAAATGATTGAAACTACCTATTATTTGTGAAATCTATTTAAGTTTTATAAACTAAATAGACAAAGTCTTGGCTTTTATACTCGATATATAATTTAACAAATTAAGTTAAAAAAAACATCAAGTTGATAGAGACTGAGTGTAGGTTTGTTTGTTTGTTGAGAGGAATTGGGATGTTACTTGCCAATAACAACTTTTCCAAACTGAGCTAAAGTAGGCCTTCCTTGATGTACATTGGTTGTTAGTAACTCAACACATCTTCTATCAGGGTTTCTAGGTCACAAATAACCAATATTGTAAAGGATCCATGAACTTGTCAATCATACTTAGTGTCCAAGCTTTTGATGGCAATAAGTAGTTGGTCTAGGGAGTTTGTCACTTTATATTCGAACTTTATCTACCGCCAAGCCAATAAATTATATCTATCCCTCACAAAAGTTTTCAAATCTTTTAAAGAATCTATAACTCTTTCATTGGACACTTGACTATGCAACTATCTTTCAACTGCATAGGTGTAGATTTCATGGCATTATTATTTCATGAAATTGTGGAACCATTCCTAAGTGTTGAATGGGTTGATGGATTGTCCTCCAGCTATAGAATGTGATACTTCTATAATGTAGAACTGAGTTTTGGGTTATCCTCTTCTTCCGTGAATCAAAGAATCATCCATTACAAATTATAGAACACAAAGCAAGCCATCAATAAAGCACGAGAGTGAAATGTGGCGAACAACAAAAATTCTCATGGTTAAACTGAAAAAACCATTTTTTTTGCCCTCGTGTTGTGTAGGGACTCCACATGATGGAGAAATATTACTTACCATAAAATATCCATCAAAATTTGTCAATATATGAGAGGATAAATCAAGGAAAGGTCCATGCCCAAATTTGTGAAAGAACAAAAATGGAGATGGAGAGAGGGAAATGATTCTAGTTCCTCAAGTTGAAGTTATACAAACACGGAAAGGTGATCATTGTAGTCCCTAAGGGTTAGAAAATTTATTATTTTGATTAAACTTTAGCCCACACCACAACCACTAAAATTTAAAAAAACACCTAACTTGTGGTGTGGCCTAAATTTCAGTCAAAATGCATTTTTTTTAAGAAGAATTGCAACACATTTTTTTTTATCAAATTTGAATAGTCACCCCACAAAAAACCCTGATTTATTTGTAATTGATGACCTGCCGTGAAATGTGTGAGTTCACCCAAAGAAATTTCTTAGTGAATTAATGGAAACCAGGGTTGGAATTTGACAAGAAAAATGCTCGTACTAGGCCATTTTGCTCATCATGGTGGAAATTTCCATATGTCCTTCTTGTTAAATGACCAATTCCATTGCCAAATATATTTTTGACATTTAACATATTTTTCAAAACATTATTAGGTTGATTCACCAGTAAATAATTAATAGTCATATCCTTTGATGTATGATGTCACAATGTGATTGGAGAAGGGAGTAATTTCATATCACTCTCATAATTACATATCATTGTCAGAATCTAGATAAGTATATAGATGGACGTATTTTCACTCTTTATGATAGTTTCATGCCTCAACCTCCTTTGTGTGTATGCCTCAGTATATCTATATGAATAGATCTTCCCATCATCCAATGGAAGAACGGTCAAAAACTTGATTAGTTTACCTACATGAGTTCCCTAAGAATATCCCTCTTTGGCAAGTTCAAATAACCTTAACTATTGTAGAGAAAATAACACTCACACTAAACCAACCATAAAAGAGAAAATAGATTTAGGTATAAAATAAATGACAAATACACATATTACATAGATAATTTACCTTGGAAACCCTTAACCGGGAAAACCAACATTCCTTGAGCATCTTCTGCTCTCTTGTTGTCTTGTTCATTCATAGAATAAAGTGTTACATGACTAACCTTGGCCTACACCTGAGACACAATTGTCATCCTACTCTCTTGATTTACACAAGAACAACCTTGCAACCAATTCAACATGCATCTACATGATCCTCGTGATTCTTCTAAAGAATAGCTTTTACAATATCACATCACACCATATTTATAGGCTTTACTGCATGTAAAACCCTAAATCATGGCACCCAAAAATGGTTACACATCCACGCAGATGATTGGATACAATCCTGCAAATCTTGAGATTCTATTACAGTAAAGTACTAGTCGGATACTAGTCAACCTCCAGTCGGATGCCACTTGACCTCTTGTCGATTGACCTTTCGACCTTCCAATTGATCACTTCAACCTTTAACTTCCTAGTCGATCACTTTGACCTTCAACTTAACCATCAACTCGACTTTACCCGCCAGTTGATTCATCATCTAGTTGATCCACCTCGACTAGTCAGTCGATTGACTATTCTTTCACTATAAAGAATATAACAACCCAACATTCTCCCACTTGTTGTCTTCTTTGTTGATATAGGAGAACCTAAACTCTTGTTCACCGACCTAGGGCAGTAATGCCCATTGCCTCTCTACGTCAAGAGAACTTCACAACACTCACAGACTTGGTCAAAGAGTCTGTTATGTTTTCCAAAGTGTCTACCATCTGCAACATCACCTTCTTACTATCCACTGTGTCTCTCAAGAAATGGTATTGTACATCAATATGCTTTGTCTTGGAATGCTAAGTTGGGTTCTTTACTAGAAATATTGCACTTTGACTATCACAATTTATCTTCATAGATGTATGCTCAAACCCAATCCCCGAACTAAGTCTATGCAACCATATATATTATCTTCTTGCATGAGTGATTGCCATGTATTAAGCTTCTATTGTCGACAAGGCTACGACCTGCTGTCACGTACTCATCCAAATAATTGCTCCATCGAACATCTTGAACACATATCCACTAGTCGACCTTCGTCGATCCAGATCTCTAGCCCAGTTGGTGTCAACAGAGCCATGTACATTTACTTCCCTATCAGTTTCAGGTTTCCCTTGGTAACATATCACATATTTTGTTGTGCCACACAAGTACCTGGACACTCTCTTAACAACAATCCAGTGCTCTTTCTCGAGTTTCAAGAAGTATCTGCTCAATACCACCACTGAATGAGCAATATCTGGTCAAGTGTAAACCATCACATACATCATACTACCAATGACACTAGCATAGGGAACATGTGTCATGTACTCTATTTATTCTTGTGTCTTTGGACATTGTTCAACAATTAGTTTTTCTCCCATAGGAATTGGTACCTTGACCAGTTTGCAATCCTGCATGTTGAAACACATCAAGAGCGTTTCAATGTACTTTCTCTGGTTTAACCAAAGATTTCTAACTGCCTGATCTCTCTTAATATCCATTCCCAGAATGAAGTTCGATGCACTGAGATCCTTCATGTTGAACTTGTAGGACAACTGCAACTTCACCTCCTTTATAGCATCCATGTTATTTCCAACCAACATCATGTCATCAACATACAACGCTACATATATGAACTGGTCACCTTCTTCCTTGGAATATACATAGTGATCAACCTTTCTTCTCATAAATCCTAAACTAAGGATGTATGTGTCAAACTTTTGATACCACATCCTTGGTGATTAATTTGTACCATAAATGGATCTTTTCAATTTGCATACCAGATATTTCTTGCCTTTTACTACAAATCCTTCAGGTTGTTTCATGTAGATTTCTTCTTACAAGTCCCCATGTAGGAATAATGTCTTCACGTCCATTTTCTCTATCTCAAGATCAAATTCTACAACCAAAGACATTATTACACTAATGGAAGTTAATTTTTCAACGGGAGAGAATATCTCACTGAAGTCGACTCCCTCGACTTGGGAATAACCTTTTGCTACCAGTCGAGCTTTGAACTTATTGACTTGACCTGCTTCATTTAAATTTTTCTTGAACACACACTTGCTACTGACAAGTTTCCTTCCATTAGGTAGCTCGATCAAATCCCATGTCTCATTCTTGTGCAAGGATTCCATCTCTTAAACCATGGTATCCTTCCATAGCTTACCCTCTATCGAGCCAACTACCTCCCTAGCTAATTTGGGCTCGTCATAAGTGGTAGATAACACAATTGTAGAACATAAATTAGGTGGATTGTACCTCTCAACTGGTTTCCTTACACATCCATTCCTCCTTATAACTAGAGTCGATTGTTCCATCTCTTTGTTTGATTCAGTTGACTCATTTGAATCATTTTCTTCGTTCCTTAGTTTAAACACCATCTTCTATGGTTCTTTCTCCGTTTGATCCTCTTTAGTCCTAGAAGTTCCTCCAACTTCCATAAATATCACATCTCAACTATACATGATTTTCCTCAATATTGGATCCATAGCTTATATCCTCTCATTCCATCCTTATAGCCTATGAAAATACACTTGACTACCTTATTGTCCAGCTTGTTCCTCTTTTCCCTGGGAACATACACAAATGCATCACAACCGAAGACTTTTAGATGTGAAAGAGAAGGCTTCTTACCAAATGGTACCTCGTGTGAAGTTGAGTTGACTAGAATTGATGAAGGAGACCTAATTACCAAATATTTTGCAATGTCGACTACCTCTTCCTAGAATTCTTGTGTGAGCCCGACACCATTGAGTATTCTCCTTGCCTTTTCCATCAACATCCTTTTCATTCTTTCAAAAACTCCATTTTGTTGTGGGGTATATAGTGTGGTATTTTGGTGTGCTATTCCACATTGCTTGAAGAACTGCTCAAAATCCTTACCACATCACTCAACTCCATTGTCAGTGCTCAACACCTTGATCTTCTTACATGTCTAGTTTTCCACAAGATATTTAAACTCTTTGAAATTCTCGAAAACCTCTAATTTCTTCCTCAGGAGATATAGCCATGTCTTCCTAGAAAAACCATCTATGAAGGAAACATAATACACAGATCCTCCTAGCGAAGATACCGATACAGGCCCAAACACATCACTATGTATCAATTCCATAATCCTTTTTTCCCTTGTAGCTCCATATGGGAATCTAACCTAATTTTGTTTTCCATATATTCAATGTTCACATAAATCGACTTCTAAATTACAATTAGGAAACCTTTAACCATACCTTTGTTGTGCATGGCTTGAAGTCCTTTTTCGCTAATATGTCCCATCCTCTGGTGCCATAACATGGTCGGGTCAACTAAACGAAGAACAATCGAGTAGGTTTGTATCGACTCAACCTGAGTTGGTTTGTATCAACTCAACCTAAGTTAGTTTGTATTGACTCAACCTGGGTCGAGTTGATTCGAGTGGAGACAAGTCGTAGTTGATCCGACTTCAGGAACAACAATGTTGTTTCATCCAATCCAATCGACATTTCCTAACAACTTGTACAGGGTTCCAATCCAAACTCTTTTCATTAAGACCATCGCTCCCCTGACTATTTTTCATGTATCCTTTTGAAATAAAGTGTGCACACCTGCATCACTCATTTTGCTAATAGATATAATATTTTTTGCCAAACCTGAAATAAATATCACACCTAGAAGGGTCCTAGTCCTCCCATCCCGCAACATCAGTCAGACTCTTCCTCGTCCAATAATTTTTATTATCGAGTCGTCCCTCAAGAATACATCTCCTCTTTCATATCTCTCATATTCAAAGAATAATTCTCTATGGGTGTCATATGACAATATGCACTTCAATTGATCAACCAAACATCATGAACTATTGTGTATTGGTTGATGCCAGATACACATCTCCTCCTTTATCTAGAGTAGTCTTTCTCTCAGTCGACTGCTTCTCAATAGATCCTAGACTGATCTTAGTCATTTTGACTTACGGTCTCTCTTGTAATGCACAACTTTACTGCATTTCTAGCATCTTCTCATCGATTGAACCAGAGATTTGTATATACCCTTCAACTTAGACTTTCTACCGGATAATTTTCCTTTATCTTTGTTGACCAGTGAACCTCTCACCATCAAGGCATCCTTGGTTGATACTTCGATGTTCTTTCTCCTCATTTCTTCTGACAACAAAGATGCAACCACGTCTTCAAGCATTAATGTGATTGAATTACTCTCAATAGCCACAACTATGTTATCCCAAGAGTCTGGAAAAGAACACAACATGCTAATACATTTCTCCTCCTTGGTGATTTTAATATCCACATACAATAACTGACTTATTATAGTATTGAATGCATTGAGGTGCTCTGTTACTCAACTCCCATCACTCATCCTTAGAAGATATAGTTTCTTCCAAAGGAATAACTTGTTTACTAGGGATTTCCACTAGTACAAGCTTCCTAGCTTGTCCCACAATTTCTTGGTAGAGTCTTCACCTGAGACATTTAGCAATATTGAATCTTCAAGACAAATTTGAATGGTACTCCTTTCCCTCCTGTGAAGTTTCTCCCATTCTTCCTTCAACATACCCATTTAAATTGTTTTGGGACTCACAACTACCCATTGTTCTCGATATACAAGGAGATCTTCCATGTTAAGATTCCAAAACTCAAAATTATGGCCATTGAATTTTTCGATCTATATCCTCGAACTCCTTTCCATTCTTTCAAGCACAAATTAAAGATCACTAACCTACAACTCCCACTGGACCCTATTTTGGCTCAGATCCAAGATCTGCTTAACCTTGCTCTGATAAAACTTGTATCGAGCAATGAAACAAGCTCTGATACCAAATGTAGAGAAATTAATACACACACTAATCCAAACAGGAAAGAGAAGACATATTTAAGGTAGGAAATAAATGATAAACACACAATACAAAGAGATTTTACGCTGGGAACCCTTAACTGGGAAAACCAACATTCCTTGAGAATTTCCTGCTCTCTTGTTGTCTTATTAATTCATAGAATAAATACATGACTAACCTTGTTCTACACATAATACACAATCGTTATCCTACTCTCTTTCTTTACATAAGAACAACCCTACAACCAATTCAACTTACATCTACACAACCCTCTCAATTCTTCTAAAGATTAACTTTCATAGTATCACATCATGCCATATTTATAGGCTTTACTACGTGAAAAACCCTAAATCATGGCACCCAAAAATGGTTACAAATCCACGTAGATGATTGGATGCAATCCCGTGAATCTCAGGATTTGTTACAATTGACTACCAGTCGGTCTCTAGTCAGCTACCACTCGACCTCCTATCGGTTGAACTTTCAACCTTCTGGTTGATGACTTCAACCTTTTACTTAACCATCAACTCGACTTGACCCATTAGTCGATTCATCATCTAGTTGATCCACCTAGACTAGCCAGTCAATTGATTGTTCTTTCATTGCAAAGAATATAACAACCCAACAACCATGTATAAAGAAATCTAATATGTACAACAATAGCTTGCCTCTCTCCAACAAACAACCCATAAAAATTCCTCTACCTCCTCCAAACCCTTCTTCTTACCAAAAAACTTACCCATGTTCCCCTAAACCACAGGTGAGAATTTTAGTATTTGTACACATTCTTTTAAAAATGTACATTATGATAGCTTAAGTGATTATCCCTTTTGCCTCGGAATAACAATAATCTTGCTTCTAGTAGTATCCCTAAGTTCTCCAAAAAAGACCCTCCTTATCAGTCTTTGCTCCCAACTTCTTCTAGTACATCTTATTTTGTAGTAAAATCAAATATCAGCCAATTACATGAAGAAAAATGCACTATAATCCTCAATAAAAGAGAGAAACAACATCAAATAATTGCTCTCCAAAAAGAAAAGATCAAGTCACAAGAAAAGATGTTGGAAAAAGAATGCTTGATAGAATAAGTGAAAATTACAAATCAATTATCTGCTATTAACTCTGATGATAAAGAATATCAGAGGATTCATAAGAATGAATAAGACTTGAAGAAAGGAAAAAATCTGAATCTCCTCTAAACACAACTACTTCTGGCAAAGCAATAGAAGAATTCCAAAGAAAAAGTTATCTCTAATATGAGGAAATGCCAGAGCCGGAAGAAGATATCATAATGATTAAGCCTTTTATATATTTAGAGCAAGAATCTAAGTAGGTATTTGTTGCTTGTGAATTCCAGTTTAAAGGAAAGAGGCCATGTTGTTTAGATGCACTCATTGGTAATGTTGCTTTAGTTTCCTTGGATAAAGTTAACTATTTTCCCCAAGATGAATGGCTTTCTAGTACAAGTATGTCGACTTTTTACTGCAAGGAGCAAAAGAAATCTTTGCTACATACAAAGCCCATTCAAATTCTCAAGAATTGCATCGCCCACTAGTTTTATCCAGTTTGAGGAACAAGGGATGGATCCCTTCATAGGTGATGATTATTTAAGTGAACATATTCCACTAATAGTTTATGATGAGAAGATAACTCTACAGACTAATGGTCATCTTGTCTCTATTCCAACAAATAAGAGCTTCAAGGCAAGAGTCAACAAAGTAAATAGTTTCAAAAAGAAGGTAGAAAATCCTAATTAACACAACAAAAGAGTTGCTCATGTAGCAAGTGAAAAATACAGGTATGAGAATAAATTAAATCTTATGAAAGAAAAGATTGTAAGAGAGTGTTGTTCAAAACAACCTAATTCTTTCTGGAAAAGAGAAATGTATGTTGTCAATTTTCCTAAAGTTCATTTTTCAATTCCTACAAAAGAAAATCATAGAGGAACGAAGGTTGGAGATCTTGTAGAACACTAGAAAGAGATCAATGACCTACTGGTCAGAGGACTCATTATTCCCTCCAAATCCAACTAGGCATACATAGGATTTTATGTAAATAAACATTCTAAACAAAATAGAGGTAAGAAAAAGGTTAGTAGTGGATTATTCCGCTCTCAACATATATCTTAAGGATACCAAGCATGTTGTTCCCAGTAAAGATGACTTGATTAGAAGAATGAAAGGATGCCACGTTTTTTCTAAAATTGATTTAAAATTTGGATTTTGGAAAATAGCTATCAAGCCTAAAGATAGATACAAAAAAACTTAACTTGTGCCTATAGGATAGTATGAATGGACTATGATGTTGTTTGGTTTGAAGAATGCTCCCAATGATTTCTAGAAAAGAATGGATGATATCTTCATACATTATATAAATTTCTTAGTTGTAAATATTGATGATATACTAGTTTTTAGCAAAAATTGGGCAGTGCATATAGAACATCTGGGGAAGTTCTATGAACTTGTATATAACCATGATTTAGTTCTCTCAAATAAAGGTGATAAAATTTTCATTGGACTCTCTAGAATCAATTTCTTAGGACTTCAAATCTCTTATGGAAAAATCATTCTCTAGTGCCATGTCTTGGAACACATTCAAGAGTTCCTTGACATTTTAAAAGAAAAAGTATAGCTTCAAAGGTTTCTTGGATGCATTAAATATATTTCTCCTTTCTATTCATAGATGGCATCAAATAGAAAGTTGCTTACACAAAGATTGAGGAAAAATGTTCTTGCATGGAATAATGAACATATTGAAGTTGTAAGAAGGATCGAAGAAAATGCCATCACCTTCCTCCATTAAATTTACCATGTGAATGAAGGAAGATTGTATATTTAGATGCAAGTGAAGAACATTGGGGAGCAATATTAACAGGATTGAATCCCCAAGGATTTGAAGAAATCTACAAATTTTTTGTTTGGGCAGTTTAATGGAGCACGACTAAACTACCATTCTACTCATAAGGAGATCTTGGCCACCATCAAAGGTATACACATTTTCCTTATCTTTGTAGTCTTTGAAGAATTCACCCTCATAACTGATTTGAAAAATATGCATGGGTTTCTTACTTCAAAGAACACTAGAGACATATGAAACAACAAATTAATTAGGTGAAATATTTGGTTGGGAAATTTTGATATCAAATTTGAATATATAGAAGGAAAAACAATGCCCTTTCTGATTTTATAACCAAAGAAATCCAAGTGCCAATCAAGATTTTTCAAATGGTTAAAGGAAAGCGAGAATCAAGCAAACTAACAATCCCTTGAGGATTGTGTCTTGCTTGCAGAATAAAATAAATCCTTGAAGTTGTCTACATAAAAATATTTGAAAAATGGGCTTATCAATCCAATTCTTTTGATAACACAAAAACAATGGAAAAGAAAAGGGTATTGCACCACCTACATAGATAACATTGAACAAGACATAGGACTTAGAATTCTATGAGCCAAGCATACACCCAAATGACTTGACTTCTTTGCTAAATTTCCTTAAATTTCACAAAGAAGTTGTTATCGGATTTGATTCCTAACTTCTTATGAGCAATCCATGGAGTTCTTTGTTTGAAGTATTTATGGCAAAATATGTTCCCTGTCTAGATAATAATCTCAAAGATGCAGATATAATAGTTATCCTCTAGTCTTATATGTATATAGGTGCACAAAACAATTTATGTTTTGAGATTGCTATTGCTATGGAAGATATCAAAGTATATCCAATTGATCAAAAACTAAGTAATGTAGGACCAATATCCCAGATAAAGTCTACTTTCTATAGTTGTATCATAACTGAAGAAACATTTCCTAACTATTTCACAGGAAGCCCTTTTGTTGGAGGCTTCTCCTACTGTATCATGGATTGAAGTCTAGAATATGAATCTAAATATGAAGTTAAATATCCAGGAGATGTGCTACCGCCCAACAAATGAACAAAGGTAAGCAAGGTGGAGCCTAATAGATATTGTAAATATTTGTATAATATTGTTATGATAGTCAACATGTCACTAACCAAGCATGGTGTCAAGTCATGTCATATTTTATGTCATGTCTATTGTGTCGACAGTACTACCATAAAGCCATGTTTCACGAATTGAGTGTGATAAGATTCCCACTATAAAAAGTGGATTGTTATGATGCGCAACATGGAATCTCAGCGCAATAAAATTGGTAAAGAGTGTCTACACCATAGTTGAAAGTGGAATATATAATAGCAAAAGTAGATGTGAGTGACGAAGAAGCATCTCTCATAATGCTTCTCGATCCTTCCTAGTGTATCATATAAGGAAGGATTGAACTCATTGTTAAGGCACCCTTTAGATTTAGAGGAAGTGTGCAAATAAGGATCTCTCTTGTAAGAAGTTTCGAGTGGTGTGACGAAGAGTGAGTCTAGAGTTGTATCAGAATTTGGCTTTGTAAGCATTATGTAAGTTTCTTCCAATACAAGTATTTGTGTCATTCATATTTTGTATCTTTAAGTAATTATAAAGTTTATGTTTTCCTTCGGTTGTAAATATCATTCCTACATGTTTGCATAAGTAGTGGTTCACTCTTACCAGTGTAGAAGCGATCGAGTGCTTGGGCTAGAAAAGCATGCACTTGAGATGAGCTCATTGTGAAGGAACCCTTTGCATTTGGAGCAAGTGTGCATATAATGAGCTCTCTTGTAAGAAGTATCTAGCAGTGTGAAGAAGAGTTAGTGTGGAGTTGTATTAGAGTTTGGCTTTGTAATCATTTTGTAAGTTTCTTCTAATATAAACATTTGTGTCATTCATCTTTTATATCTCTCAGTGATTATAAATTTTATGTTTTCCTTCCACTATAAATATCATTATGTTATTCCTGCATGTTTGCGTAAGTAGTGGTTCGCTCTTTCCAACGTAGAAGTGATTTAGTGCTTAGACTAGTAAAGCACAAACCTGGATATCAAATCCATATGTTTATGCTCACCTTGGTATCAAATCTTGGTGAACATAAAAACATAGCTCTGATACCAAGGTGCGTGCTTTACTAGCCCAAGCATTGAATTGCTTCTATGCTAGTAAGAGCAAACCACTACTTACACAGACATGTAGGAATAACAAAATGATATTTATAGTGGAAGGAAAACATAAACTTTACAATCATTGAGAGATACAAAAGATGAATGACACAAATGCTTATATTAGAAGAAACTTATAGAATGTTTACAAAGATAAATTCTGATACAACTACACACTCGCTCTTCTTCACACCACTAGAGACTTCTTACAATAGAGCTCCTTATCTGCACACTTTCTCTGGATGCAAAGGGTGCCTTAAACATGAGCTCAAGCCATCCTTTTATAACACAGTAGGAAGGATCGAGAAGCGCTTTGATGGATGCTTCTTCATGACTCACATCTACTTTTACTATTCTATATTCCACTTTCGGTAGTAGTGGAGACATTGTTCACTACTTTTACTATGCTGAGATGCCATGTTGCACATCAGGAAAATCAACTTTTTTACAATGGGAATCTTATCACACTCAATCCGTGAAACATGCCTTCATGGTAGCACTTCCGACACAATAGACATGACATAAAATAGGACATGAATTGATACTACACTTGGATAGTCACATGTTGACTATCATAGTAGTACTATACAAATATTTACAATATCTACAAGGATCCACCTTGCTTCCCTGTTCTTCTCCATTGAGCGATAGCACATCTCCCGAATCTTCAACTTCGGATTCTAACTTAGAGTTTAACTCATAATCGGTGTCATAAATATCAGTGTTGATTTATTCCCAAGGTGACAATTGATAGTGCCAACTATAGAGCTATCAAAGGGTGGCATCATATCCTTGACATGCCATTTATTTGCAGAATAAGTGTTGTATGTGAAATGCCATCGATACCATTGTTTACCATCAATAATTTAATAAGGAACAAGTTTAGATCTGATAAATTCAACGAAGAACAAATGTCCCAAATTGTACCGAGCACATTGGTGAATATTCTTATTGAACCTTAATTGATGATGGGATACCGACATCATAGGGCAAGAAATTACTAATAAATATTTTCCATCGAGGATCCCAATAACGAGTGAAGGCAATTGGCACACTATAAAACCCTATAAAAAAAACTTTTTATTTTTCCTAATGAATGCAATAAATTATTTGTATGATTAGATAGAAAAGTTAGGTCCTCTGAAGATGAGTGCAATCAAACTCTTGCCTACTCTAATATCTATATGCATGATACCATTTACATAAAATACTAGATTGGATTTACCACAGACAAAACTTATGTTTGGTTCATACTCGCTTGATTTTCCCTCGCATGTAAGCATGAAAACATCATTAAGTGGGAAATAAACATCAAATTCAGATTTACATTTTGTAGAACTACTTTCATCATCATTAGAGAGAGATATAATATTCTCTTTTGGTGGATATTCATCTCCTTCAATTAGAACATAACCTTCTGTTTAAAATCTAGGATCCGTGAGTATATATTTTACTTGCTTTTGAAGCTCTATTTTTTGAAGGACATCGGTTTGCAAAATGACCATATTCTTTACAATTGAAACATCGAGCCAAAAGCCATGTCTTTTGACTCCTTTCTCTTAATATTTGGTCGGTATCTCAAATAATTCATTTTTCTTCTACGAGATTGTCCAAATCTGGCTTTCCTTTAAATTGTGAACCTTTTCTTTCATTGCAACAAGAGTCTTGGCACTTCTTGTGCTTCCTGGATCTATTTTTGAGTTTGTGGCCAAAATATCATCTAGTTGGATTAGAAGAGCGAACCTATGAGTTGACCATTTTTTTCATTTTATCAATGGTCTTTTTAAGTCTCCTGTTATTGCAGGAATCTGTAATCACAAATTCAATTAACTAGTGAATTCCTACAAAATTCATTGAAGCTAAATTGATTGGAGAAACAACAAATTGATCATAAGTCACTTTTGCAATTGTTGTTGCATAACTGCTAATGTAATAAGCCTTCATGGTTAGATCATGCATTCCATCAAATTGGTACAATAGATCTTGCATGTAATGAAAATACTTGGTTATAAGTGGAAGATCACAAATATTTTGAGAAAGAAATAATGCTTGCTTTTCTTTCTTTTTATCACCAAGGCTTCTAACAAATTCATTTATAATTGCAATGAGTAAATGAGTAGGACCTCCTTGAATTAATTGATTTTGATATTCAGTACCTAGAGAATCCTACCAACATTTGAGATTTCCTATGAATCCAAAAGACAACAAAGCAACAACCTCTATAGGTTCTCTACCCAATGCAATCATCTCATTATTTTCCCATCCAAGCATTCCAAGTATCATTTCTAGAATTTCACTTTTAGAATGATTATCAACTATGTAATAATTATTCCTAAGATTATGTGTTATAGTTGTTGAAACTAATGGTTCAACATTTTGCATTTCATCAGCAACTATGATCTTGGTAGGGATCTTGACATCATTACTTGTTATGGTTGATCTGTTACCTTTGCAGCTTCTTCTTTTTCAACTTTCTTCTCCTCGTTTATTTGCTTCATCTGAGCATAGGTAAGGCCAGGGATTAATTCAAACAAATATTCACCATCATCTTGTTGTTGGCTTTCTTCTTGTTCTGCTTTGATATGGGCAAGCTTGTTTTCTTCATGAACTTGCTTCATCTATGCAAGTGTTAGTCTTGGGAGAAAATCAAATAAATCTTCATCCTTAATACTATTATTTGTAGGTTCTCTATATACCATATTTACAACTTTATCCTTTCCCTTGTCCATCTTTGTTTTTTCTTCTTTTCTTTCTTCCCAAGTTTTTGGGATAGTGTTGCAACATCTAACCATGAAAGTGGCTTGACCTCAGAAGAAGATCCTTGAGAAATAGTCATATTTTTCTTCTTCTCTTCAGTGCTAGTTGGTGGCTTTTTCTTCTCAAGGAGTTTGTTTAATTTTGAAACATTACTCTCTAGACAAGTTAGAGTCCTATCTATACTAACAAGATATTTGATATACACTTCTAACTAGTTTTGGATTTCATGAACTTCTCTAGCCATATCATCCAAATTATTACAAAACATTTTAAAACAACATTCTTCCAATTTTCTAACTACAATGAATTATCAAGATCGTCTTCTCTTTTGCATGCAACTCTATATTTGGATGAGCATTTAGTTCTTCCATCTTTTGACTATTTGAAAAAATCCCTAAGAGGAGTGAATCTTCCTTCTCTATGAGATACATCCCCTTGAGAAGTGGGGTGTTCATGATGCTCATTTTCTCTAGGAAGTTTGTATCCATAGACCATCATGATTGTATGATTGGCTGACATTTTTACTACAACTCTGCACCTTTTACACTTAGAATTATCTTTTTCAAAGATTACTTCTTCATGTAGACAATCAGATTCTTCGTGTTAAAATGAATGGAGATTAACTTTGAAACTAATTGTTGCTTTGCATCTATCTATCCTTTGGACTCTAACATTAGCTGGGGTGGACCTTTTAATATCTATCAATACTGGGGAAGTATTGATTGTCCATCTGTGTGGGTCTTCTAATTCCTTCCATGAAATTGTTGATGTAGTAGTAGCATTATTGTGAAAAGCGATCTGCATTACTACACTTTCTCCTTTTATTCGACCATGGATGATAGCAGGATTCAAAGTATTGGTAACTTTGAAAACAACTTTACAATGTAAAGCAAGGTGTTCACTTTTATGCTTCGTGGAGAGGGAAAAAGTCTAAATATGAAGTGTTAGCACATCAAGAATGTGAGGGCTAGACTAAGAAATTGCAAAATTAGGATATACAGTCAAATACATAGGGCCATCATGGAGTGGGGCTTGCATGGCTCCGATAAGTGCATATATAAACTCAATATGTCGAGAGTCCACTAGACAAGCAATAACAAAGGCATTTAGTCCTCTTCTAAACAAGGGAGATTTGAACACATCCAAGATGGATAAACTTATAACTAACATTCTTGTATCGATCTAATACATTCTTTTTTAGAAATGTCAAGAAGTGGTTGTCTAATTGAGTGTCTTCAGTGGAGATTATATTCTTAGAAATATGGCAATGTGTCAATGCTTTGAGAATAAAAGGTTTTAACTGCTAAACACTATACGATTTTAACTTAGGGAGACACCATTGAGGAAGAGGTTTTATTTCTTCAACAGTGAGAGAAGTGTTGGGCATTTCTGAAGCAACAGAGCTAAGGTGAATTATATATTCCATTGTATTTTCCTTGGAATAAGAAGATACTTTGAACAAATGCTTACAGGGGAATATATTTGATTCAGAGGGTTCAACAAAGTGGGTTTGCTCAAGTCATGGGATGACCATGATCTATGCCTACCACTGGATACACTACGCAACACTTGTGTGACTTACAACACCAACTACAACCCATGAACACCTCCTTCATCATTCTCTTCACAATCAAGGTTGCTACTGAAAGCAAAAGAGTTTGATCAAGATCTATTACTATAAATTGAGATGAATTTCCATCTCTTTAAACCTATCAATGACTATGTAAATCAATGAAATTTACAAGGATATGAATACAAACTCACCACACTTCAGTGGGAACTCTGATTAAGTAGGAGAAAACAAAACATAATGGATACACAAATATGGAACCAAACAAGGGGATTATGATACCAAGGTAAATAAAAACATATGGCTATGATATTCATCATCATTAGAGTTAACATCAGATAATTGATTTGCAATTTCCAATTCTTCTATCCGGCTTTCCTTTTCCAACATCTTTTTCTTGTAACTTGATCTTTTCTTTTTGGAGAGAAATTATTTGATGTTGTCTCTCTCTTTTCCTGGGGATTCTAGCATGCTTTTCTTCATGTAGTTGGTTGATATTTGATTTGATACTAGAATAAGATGTATCGGAAGAAGTTGGGAGCAAAGACTAATAAGGGGGGTCTCTACTGGAGATCTTAGGGATACTACTAGAAGCAAGACTACTGTAATTCCAAGGCAAAACAAGATAATCACTTAAGCTATTAGAATGTACATTTTTAGAAGTATCTTTAAAAACATTGAAACTCTCACCTATGGTTTAAGGGAACATGGATAAACTTTTTGGCAAGATGAAGGGTTTGGAGGAGGAAAACGAAGTTTTATGGGTTGTTAGTTCGAGAGAAGCAAACTATTGTTGTACTAATTGGATTTCTTTAGACATGGATAAGGTTATCTGAACCTACCAAGGAGGGATACTCTTAGCAGACTCATGCAGGGAAACTAATCAAGGTTTTGACTGTTCTTCCATTGGATGATGGGAATATTTATTCATATAGATATACTGAGGCATACATGCAGAGGAGGTTGAGGCATGAAATTGAGATCATTGTCTGGATTATGATCCATGATACAATATGTGAAGCCTCCAACAAAAGGGATTCCTGTGAAATAATTAGGAAATGTTTCTTCATTTATGGTATATCTAGAGAAAGTAGACTTTATTTGGAATATGGGTCCTTCATTACTTAGTTGTTGATCAATCGGACATACTTTGATATCTTCCAGAGCAATAACAAACTTGAAACTTAAATTGTTTTGTGAACCCGTATACAAATTTGATTGAAGGACAACTATCATATCTACATTTTTGAGATTATTATCTAGGCAATGAACATATGTGGCCATAAATACTTCAAACAAAGAACTCCATGGATTTATCATAAGAAGATAACAATCAAATGTGATAACAAATTCTTTGTGAAATTTAACAAAATTTAGTAAAGAAGTCTAGTCTTTTTTTGGGTCTATGCTTGGCTCATATAATTCTAAGTAGACTTGTCCTATGTATTGTTCTCTATCATATATGTAAGTGGTGTAATACCCTTTTCTTTTCCATTCTCTTCTTTTCTACAAAATCACCGCACTTATGGCATAACTTTGATTAAATAGGGGAACACAAAACACAAGGGATACACAAATATGGAACCAAACAAGGGGGTTATGATACCAAGGTAAACATATGGCTCTGATACCAAGGTGTATGTTTTACTAGCACAAGAAATGGACCACTTCTACGCTGGTAAAAGTGAACCACTACTTGCACAGACATGTAGGGTTAACATAGTGATATTTATAGTAGAAGGAAAACATAAAATTTATAATCATCGAGAGATACAAAAGATGAATGAAACGCATGCTTATATTAGAAGAAACATACATAATGCTTACAAAGCCAAACTCGGATACAACTATAGGCTCACTCTTCTTCACATCACTAGAGACTTATTATGAGAGAGCTCCTTATATGCACACTTGTTGGGGATGCAAAGGGTGCCCTAACAATGAGTTAAAGCCTTCCTTTTATAACACATTAGGAAGGATCGAGAAGCACTGTAAAAGATGCTTCTTTGTGACTCACCTCTACTTTTACTATTCTGTATTCCACTTTTGGCCGTAGTGGAGACACTGTTCACAAATTTTAATATGTGGACTTGCCATGTTGCACATCATGACAATCAATTTTTTTATAGTGGGAATCTTATCAAACTCAATCCATGAAACATGCCTTCATGGTAGCACTATTGACACAATAAACATGACATAAAATGGAACATGACTTGACACCACACTTGGATAGTCATATGTCAACTATCATAGTAGTACTATACAAATATTTACAATATCTACAATGGTCCATCTTACTTCCATTTGTTGATATTTTGATGTAACTACAGAAGATATTATTTTGTATTTGTATTGGTCAAACCTCGAGAAGGTTATTGTAATCTTGTTGTATAAATCAACACAAAATAAATTATTATTTTATTGTTGTCCTTATTGTAAAAGTCAAAATCGCCCCTCTTAGGGTTGCGTCTTTTCAGGAGTCAAGTTATGTGTATAAATAGAGGTCTAGTTCCTCTCATTTGTATACACACACAACTTGCCTTCTCTTGTGTATTTGGAGCATAACAAAGGAGGTCTAGCGCATGAGTTCTTGGTTTTTTGGTCTTTGGTATCTTGGTCTTGTTCTATTTGTGGAGAGCTATAAACGTGACATTGTATTGGTTGAAGGAATCTATACAGAAGAATTGGTTGCTGGGTTTTTTGCCCCGCGAGGGTTTCCCAAGATATATCTTATGTCCTGTGATTATTTATCTTTCAATGATCATATTACATGCAATCGTTAATGAATGTTAAAGAAGATAACTGTAACTTCTAAAATTACAACATGGTATCACATCAGGCTTGAATAGAAGACAGTTTGTAGATCTAGAAGACAAAAGGGAGATGCTTTTCTTGATAGGAGTGGTTGTCGGACAAGATAATACCACCAACAAGTGTGCCTTAGTGGAGCACATCTTTTCCTTGGATCAGATCTTCAGAATCCAAAATTTGTGATTTAGGGGCAGGATGATTACCATAACCAAGATTGATGAGAAGCTGGAGGGAGTTGACATCTTCAGAGCTTGGAGGTACATAGTATCCCTCCTCCTAGAAGAACATGATCTAGAGAAGTTCACAAAAGAAGAGGTTTTAGAACCAAAGGGAGATGAGGCTAAAGAAAAGCACAAGAAGGATATGGTCAAAGAAAAGAAGATTATTGCATACTCCATTAAGGACCATCTTATTCATAACATATCTTCATTATCCACTCCAAAATAAATGATGGATGCCTTAACCTTACTATTTTAAGGCAACAACATCAACCGAAGAATGACCTTGAGAACTTAGTTAAAGATCGCGAGGATGAAAAATTCAGAAACCATCCACTCTTACTTCTCAAGAGTGAACCAGATCAAGGATCATATAGAAGCCATTGGTGATACAATGAATGGAGAATACATGGTGATGACCACCTTGAATGGCCTCCCAAGCTCATGGGATGCATTTATTCAAGGGATATGCTCAAGAAGGAAGCTACCCAAGTTCAGTAGGCTATGGGAAGATTGCAACCAAGAAGAAGCAAGGACGAAAGCAAGAGAAGAGAAGATGACAAATGATGATCAAGCCCTAGCCGCCCACACCAGAAAAGGAAAGAGAAAGAAAGAACCCTCCTCACCCAACAAGTTTCAGAAGGGCCGGAGAAATAACCCAAATATCTTATGTTTCTGTTGTCAGAAAATGGGACACATTGCCAGGAATTGTTCCCTCATTCAGAGACCAAGGGAAAATAAAGGATGTAAAAGGCATCATGTTTATACAACTGAAGATGATGAGCCACCCAAAAAGGCTACAAAGGTAGATGAATCAAGTGATGAGGAGTATGTTCTTATCTTAGCCCTTACAAGAATCGTCACTCATGGAAGTGACATTTGGTTGGTGGACAGTGGTGCTTCCAAGCACATGACAGGTTAGAAAGACTCCTTGTCTAACCTTACTCATAAGGATTCACCACACAAGGTGAAATTGGGATATGACTATCAATATCCAATCAAAGGAGTAGGAGAAGACTCCTTTAAGTTAGACTCAGGAAATCCAATGAAGACGAAGGAAGTTCTCTATGTTCCTGGATTGAAGAAGAACCTTCTCTCAATTTCAACATTGGATGAGAAGGGTTACACAATTGCATTTGTTGATGGACAAATTCTTATGTGGCCTAGAGGGAAGACTTTTGATGATGTTGTGGTGATTGGAGTTTAAGAGGGAGGACTCTACAAATTGAAAGGGCGATCAGATTCAACATTAATTCACGACACTGTGAATCCCAATGAATAATGGCATATGATATTTTCTCACCTACATTACAAGTCCCTACCGAGTGTGAGCAAGATGGTGACGAGACTACTAGAGATCCAGGAGAAATTAGACGACCTGTGTAAAGGTTGCACACAAGGAAAGAACGTGAAGCACTCCTTTCCTCGCAGGGATAACAAAGCCAAAAGAGTATCAGACATCGTGCACTCGAATGTGTGTGAACCAATATCAACAAACTCACTAAGTGGGTATGCATATTGTGTGTCTTTTATTGATGATTACCCACATAAAACTTGGATCTATTTGTTGAAGGCAAAGAATGAAGTGTTTGACAAATTCAAATAATTTAAGGCACTGGTAGAAAACCCGACATAGTGGAAGATAAAGACATTGCGATCAGATAATGGAGGAGAATTCACTTCAGAGGAATTCAAATAATATTGAAAGGAAGTTGGGATTAAGTGGCAGCTTTCTACTCCCTACAATCTGCAGCATAATGGAGTAGCAAAAAGGAAGAATTGGACGATCATGGAAGCAGTGAAGGCTATGATCCATGATCAAGATCTACCTATGCACATGTGGGAAGAAGCATCAAAGATTGCAGTGTACGTGCATAACAAAAGTCCCCACAAAGTACTTGAAAACAAGACACCATAGGAGATGTTTTCAGGAGAGAAGCTGGAAGTCGTCCATCTAAGGATATTTGGTTGCCCCGTATTTTTGCATGTCCCCAAGGAAAAGAGGACAAAATTGGATCCATCCAGAAAGAATGGCATATTTTTTGGTTACAATGACACATCGAAGGCATACATGATATATATTCTCGGTCACCGGAAAGTTGAGATTAGTCGAGATGTCACCTTCGATGAGAGTGTATCTTTCAACAAATCAAAATAGGATTGTGCAAAAGAGGTTCACGAGGAGGAGAATGAAGTTACTAGAGTTCCAGAGGCAGAAACAATTGAACCAGAGCAAGTAATTCATGAGGATAATGACATGGCAGAACCTTAGAGGCCAAAAGAGATGCCTTCTCGCAAGAGAAGACTATCTTGGGCACAAGAGCTCATAAGAGATGTAGAAAGATATGGTGCCCTAGAAAAATATCTCAGTGAAAGTAAGAAGTTGATACTATATTCCAACTATGTGGCATGTTTGTGTGATATCATGGATGCAGAACTGTCCAATTATGAAGAAGCTGCATAAAAGAGGATATGGAAGGATGCCATGGGGGAGGAATATCAATCCATAATAAAGAATGATGTCTGGGATGTGGTCCCCAGACCGAAGGAGAAATCACTAGTAAGTTCAAAATGGATCTACAAAATGAAACATGTAACTGATGGCAGTATTGAAAAGTATACGACTAGACTTGTGGCTCGAGGATTCTCTCAGAAGGAGGGCATTGACTATGAGGAGACATTTGCTCCCGTGGTGAGATATACCTCGATCAAGACTATACTTTCATTAGCCGCAGTAATGAAATGGAAGGTGCATTAGATGGATGTGAAGACATCCTTCTTGAATAGTGAAATAAAAGAGGAAGTATATGTGGAGCAACCACAAGGGTTTGAGGTACATGACATGGAGATGCATGTGTGCAGATTGAAGAAGTATTTATATGGATTAAAGCAGGCACCTAGAGCATGGTATGGCATGGTCAACAGTTTTCTGACGAACTTAGGATTTACAAAGAGCATTGCAAATCCTAACCTTTACTTTAAGGTTGTGGATGATGGTCTGGTAATACTACTGTTGTATGTGGATGACTTGTTTCTAACATGTGTGGAAAATCTCATCTTAGAGTGTAAGCAAAAACTGGCTGCTGAGTTTGAGATGAAAGATCTTGGAATGATGCATTACTTTTTGGGTCTCGAGGTATGGCAGAGACAGGATGAGATCTTTTTGAATCAGGTGAAGTATGCAGTGGGAATCCTGAAGAGGTTTGGGATGTGGGATTGCAAGGCAATGGCTACACCTATAGTATCAAATATGAAGTTGAAGGCACGATACGACTTCATATACTGTGGATGTTACTTTATACAGGAAAATGGTGGGTTTGTTGATGTACTTGACGAACACGAGACCTAATATATGTTTTTCTGTGAACACTCTGAGTCAGTATATGGAGCAGCCCAGGTAGGTTCATTTGGTCGCAACAAAACATGTGATAATGTACCTTAAGGGTACATTGGATTATGGTCTCAGGTATGTGACATACCATGAGTTCAGGTTATATGGACAAGCTGGATGTTGAGCACTTCAGGGACAAGCTTGGCATGGTCCCTCTTCAGAGGGAGCGACAAGGTACAGATGCATTGCGGGGTAGTGGATGTCTTGGGGATATGTTGTAGTTATTTGAGAGCTACCCACAGGCCTTGGATGCATTGGCTGTGAAGTCACATGGGTGCACATGATGAAGTACATATGCATTGCAGGGTAGTGGATGTCATGGTGACATGTTGAAGCTATTTGAGAGATACCCATAGGCCTTGGATGCATTGGCTGTGAAGTCATGTTGTACTATGGATATCCGATGATGTATAGATTCATATGTTCAACAGTCAATGGTCATGAGCTCATGTGGCAACAAAAAATACCTTCCTAGTTAAGAGGGAGTGTTGATATTTTGATGTAACTACAGAATATATTCTTTTGTATTTGTATTGGTTAAACCTCGATAAGGTTATTTTAATCTTGTTTTATGAATCGACTCAAAAGAAATTATTATTTTATTGTTATCCTTATTGTAAAAGTCAAAACGACCCCTCTTAGTGTTGCGTCTTTTCGGGAGTCAAGTTTGTGTATAAATAGAGGTCGAGTTCCTCTCATTTGCATACACACACAGCTTTCCTTCTCTTGTGTCTTTGGAGCATAGCAAAGGAGGTCTAGCGTAGGAGGTCTAGCGTAGGAGGTCTTGGTTTCTTGGTCTTTGGAGTATAGCAAAGGAGGTCTAGGGTAGGAGGTCTTGGTTTCTTGGTCTTTGGTATCTTGGTCTTGGTCTATTTGTGGAGAGCTATAAACGTGACATTGTACTGGTTGAAGGAATCTATATTGAAGAATTGGTTGTTGGGTTTTCAACCCCACGAGGGTTTCCCACGATATATCTTGTGTTTTGTGATTGTTCATCTTTCAACGATCCTATTACATGCAGTTGTTAATGAATGTTAAAGAAGATAACCGTAACTTCTAAAATTACAACACCATTTGCTCATCCATTGGGCGATAACACATCTCCTGGATCTTTAGCTTTAAATGTTGACTCAGAGTTTAACTCACAATCAATGTCATAAATATCAATGTTGATTTCTTCATTCCCAAGGTAACAACTGATAGTTCCAACTACATAGCTATTAAAGGGTGGCATCATATCCCTAGTGTACCATTTATCTACATGCATGATAATTGTTGTATGTGAAATGCCACCGATACCATTGTTTACCATCAATAATTTCACAAGGAAAAAGTTCACATATAAAAAATTCAACAAAGAATAGACGTCTCAAATTGTACCGAGCACATTGATGAATATGCTCGTAGAAGTGACGAGCCTTAGATGATGCTGGGATACTAGCATCACAAGAAAAGAATTTACTAACAAATCTTTTCTAGCAAGGATCCCAATAATGAGCAATGACAATTGGCACGCTAGAAAATGATATACAAACCTTTTTGTTTTTCCTAATGAATGCAAGCAATTCTTTATATGCATAGAAAGAAAATTTAGGTCCTCTAAAGATGAGTGCAGGATGACCTTTCCACGTTCCTTCTTTGAAAAATACTAAATCAAACCCCCGCCTACTCTAATGTTTATATGCATAATACAATTTACATAAAATACTAGAATGGATTTCCCATGGACAAAACTTAATGCATTCCAAGATGTCTAGTTCACGCTCACTTGATTCTCGCTTGCCTAAGCATTAAAACATTATTAAGAGGGAAATAAACATCTTCCTTAGATTAAGATTCTGCAAAACTACTTTCATCATCATTATATTCATATTCTCTTATGGTGGATATTCATCTCATTCAACGAGAACATAATCTTCTGCTTGGAAATTATGATTTGCGAGTAAATATTGTACTTGCTTTAAAGCTTTATTTTTTTTTGAAGGACATTGGTTTGCAAAATGGCCATATTCTTTACAATTGAAACATTGAGTGAAATCCATGTTTTTTTTTATTGCATTTTCTTATTATTTGGATAGTAGTATCTCAAATTATTTATTTTTCTCCCACTAGGCTATCCAAATCTAGGCTTTCCTTTGAATTGTGAACTTTTTCTTTCACTGCAACAAGAGTTTTGGTACTTCTTGTGCTTTTCGGGTCTAGTTTGGAGTTTGCAGTCAAAATGTCTTCTAGTTGGATTAGGAGAGCAAACCTTTGAGTTGACCATTTTTGGGATGTTATCAATGGTCTTTTCAAATCTCCTATTACTGCAGGCATTTGTAGTCATAGATTCAATTAACTAGTGAATTTCTACAAGACTCATTAAAGCTAGGCTTACTGGAGAAACAACAATTTTATCATAAGTTGCTTTTGTGACTACTACTAGATAATTGCTAACGTAATAAGCATTCATGGTTAGATCATGCATTCCATTAGATTGGTACAATAGATCTTATTGTAAGCCTAGCTTACAATTATCCCATAAAGTATTATTAACCTCGTGTACATTAAAATTACTTCTTTTCTACACTCACACTCATGGGGATTTCCGCTGTGCTATGATTGTAGGACTCTAGTCCAAATTACTTCCTTGAAACCTCTACATCACTTTAACCCATTTGGAGCTAACCCATTTGGAGCGAGTAAGGTGGTAAAACCTTATCCAAAACCTTTGTCCTCCGCTCTTCCGACTCTTATCTCCTCTTCATCATCCCCTGTGTAAGCATTTCCATTGGCTTCCATTTCTCCACCTCCAACAAGAAGAAAATTTGTGAACAAAGAGAATTAAAAATGGCAGCCCTCACACAGCAACTGTTCCTACTCTCCTGCGCCACCACCTCTGCACCCTCTTCTTCACCACGCTCCCCAATTTCTGCCACCACATCGCCACCCAACGTCCTCTTCTTGGGCACACCGCTGAAGCTCAGAACGCCCACTTCTGGCACGGGCCGCCTCCAAGCCAGACGCACGGCGCCCGTCCGAGCCACCGCCGCTGCCGCAAACCCCAAGGTTGAGAAGCTGGGAATAGAATTGAAGCAGCTGACGCTGGAGGAGGCTCGATCCCTGGTCGATTGGCTCCAAGAGGAGCTCGGCGTCTCTGCCGCCGCCTTCGCTCCCGCTGCCGTGGGCGCTGCTCCTGCCGCCGTCGCGGAAGCAGCTCCTGTAGTCGAAGAGAAGACTGAATTCGACGTCGTTATTGACGAAGTTCCTAGCAATGCTCGAATTGCCGTCATCAAGGTCATCCGCTCGCTCACCAGTTTGGCCTTAAAAGAGGCCAAAGATTTGATCGAGGGTCTCCCCAAGAAGTTCAAGGAGGGCGCCGGTAAGGAAGAGGCCGAGGAGGCCAAGAAAAAGCTGGAGGAAGTTGGTGCGAAGGTCACCATTGTCTAATTCTTCTCAAGGTTTCGTCTCCCGATGCAAATTCTTTTTCATTCTTAAACCCTAACTGTCTGTTGAGAAAATGTAATACTTTAGAGTTTGCAATTTACGTGAGAGGCCCATTAGGCTATTGGTCTTCATTCTTTTCCAGAGAAATGTCAAACTCTCTCGTTTTCTTACATGTTTTTATAGTTTACCGTGGGTTTAATACATGTGTTTTTTTATTTTATGGATGGAGTTTTATTTGTTTCAGATAATTATTGTGGAATCATGTTTTTTATTATATAATAGCAAGAATGGAATGTATTGGATCAGAAATCTCACTGCATTTTTAGTGTTGCCTTCTTACGATAGAAGTAGAACTAGAGAGCAAACTGCCTAGCCTCCTCTATTGCGTATCAGATGGTGAACACAACTACCAGCTTATTGAATAAATTACTCCTGAAACTAGGTATGGGCATTTCTGTATAAAATTGCATGGGGGCTTGATCTTAAGAACAGTTCCTTCTCCTTAGGCGCAAGGTCAGAGTGGTAGCCATTCCACCAAACTCACCTGGGGTGTCCGCCTGGCCTTATGCCTTTGTTACCCATGCCGTATGGGTGGGGCATACCACAGAGAGAATGGAACCCCTGTCTAACACTTCCTCATCCTCACCAGTGAACATACCCCATTGGCATTACATCAAGGTGGTCTATAGGACTGGTATTATAGCCTAACATTGAAGTGAGGTCCTATGTTACAAGATCTCTGATACTTCTACTTTCTCAAATCTTAGAAGTTGCGGAAGAGAGTTGATATATCTTTTCTTTTCTGTGGATTTTATGTTGGTCTGGGCTGGGGTTTACAGTCGTAGCTAAGTCACCTGGTTTATCTTTGAACTCGCAAACAACAAAATTTCAAAATATGTGCCAGTGCAAAAACATATGATACAATTCACCATTAAATTGGCAAAAAGAATTAAGTGGATTTTCAATTTCATTATAACTTCATATCTATATCTTCATCTTTCTATCTATCTTTTTCCTCCAAGCAAAACCTCACAGATCTTCCCCGAAATATTCGGACGGAGGGCTGTTCAACCACTAGCAACAATATTAGCTGGTAACCTGGCGGGACTCAATGGGACTTGAACCTCAGCCAGACCAGAAATAGAGACCTCATGACGAACTCTGCCTTGAAACAGTCCATTCAAACTGATTGAGCTAACCCATTGGGCTTGTCTATCTATCTACCTATCTACATGGTTTTGTTTTTATATTTTTTGAGTTTAAAAAAAAAGGGGAATCTCAAGATTTTTACAAATATTATTGAGAAACCCTGACTGGATGATTTGCTTTTGCTTTTATATTTTTCAAGTAACAAAAAATGAATTTTAAAGATTTAAAAAAAAATTATTAGAAAATCTGACTGTCTTGATTAAATTCACTGTTGCATGACATTCAATGAATTTCATTTTTTTTGGAAAAAAATCACCAAATGTGGGTGACTAAGGATTGAAGTCAACTACACAAGACCTTTGGACTGTTTAGTTTTTAGAAGACACTGAGGATATTTTGGATACTGTTTTCCACTCTTGGATTCCGATGTTCCTATGCTGTAGCAATCTGTTGTTATTGGAATAAAAAACTAATGATGTGGGTACCTTGCTGAAGAACCAAGTTTGGTCTTTTGGTTTAAGAGAACATGGCCACAGGTAAAAGGTCGAGTTCTTCCTTTTTGCCTGAATAAGTAGGGTCTTTAGGATGTTGCTTCTTCAAAGTTTTCTAAACTGTGATGACTAGCTAACTGTTGGAAACGAATGAGCAAGGTGCCCATATTTGAAAGTGTTTCCACGCTTGAAGGGAATATACTTGAAAGATTTCTCTCAAGAATAATTTAGAATCTGGAGTTTGATTGAAGTTGGTGAAGGTTTGTTCTGTTCTACATCTATGCAAATTCTTGTGTGCTTTAAATTTGTGAGCTCCATTATGTATTTTGAGGTCACAGCAGAGGAGCCTAAGGTTTTCCCAATCTGTTAAAATATTGATGCGTGTCAAAATTCCAAAGGCAAAGCTGTAAGTTTTACCCACATTGGGGTTAAAGAAGCAAAGTATTTTAAGGGGGTTGAATTCTAATGTTCCATACTTCATTAAACAATCTGGGCTCTTCCCATCTGCTACCCCTCATATTGTATGAGGTGTAAATTTGTGATTTTCGAGGGTAAACTTGTGATTTTCATCACATTACGGGAATTTCAGGATGACATATATGGAGCATTGGATGGATTTGGGGTACACACCTTCATGTAGTTTCTTCCATTCATGATAGTTTTTCCTTACAGTCATATGCTTGGAGATGCTACTTTTATTTTGGGTTGGCGTTTTGGTGGAGGGAACTCACTTTTCTCCTTGGTGGATTGTCATGGTCATGGCTCATCTATTGGTATTCCTCATGTTGCATGCCTTTGATTGATTGATCACCCTTTTGATATATGTGTCATGGATGCTTGCTACCTTACATGTTTGGCATCATGGTGTTGTTCTTGGTATATTGCTCATCATGTTTAGAAAGTGCTACATCTATGTTCATGTATGATGGTTCTAGCCCCCCAAGGGGTTGGATAATGATGATGTGAGGTAGTGACATGGCTTTTGTGTGGAGCACCCTAGTGATTATTGATGGATTGCTAGTGACATGGTATATCTCTAGTACATGGTGGTGTTATATTTGTTTGTCACTAGGGGAGGGTGTTCAACATGGTCCCCTTTTGTTAAGTTGCTCTAATCATCACATAACTGTGGTGGGGTAGGGTTTATATGTGTGTGGTGGTATATGATGTGTATCCTAGCACCCTATGGGTCTATTTTGCTTGAGGGTTACATCTTAGCATGGTGGCATCTTACTCTTGGAGAGTGCTGGGATTATTCCCCCCTTTTCACATGGTTTCGAGGATTTATATGGTTTATTTGATGGGGTTTGAACTTGGTTTAGGCTCTTAGTGTGAGCGCCCTTGCTTATTTGGATTGTGTTCACACTTTGATTGGTTTATTACGACGTGGATTGTGGATTTAGGTGGAGTGATCACCTTGTTGGAACTTGGCACACATGTTGAGGCACCTACACTTTTTTATCATTATTTTGTTGTTAGATGATAAGGATGCATCTAGATAACTCCAAGCCTATTTTATCATTTATTCTTGGAGAGAATTGTTGATCTAGGAAAACAATTAATCTTTTATTGTAAAGGGAGATGGAGTTGACTCTATTTAAAGAGTAGCTCCCTCCATTTGTGATTGATGGTTGGATTTGCGAGGAGTTCTCCTCTTGGAGCTTTGTTGAATATTTGTTTAAAGGCTCAATGAGAAGTGCAAGGGCTCTTTCTTATCATATGTGAAGCTTGTTTTCATTTCCAATTGTTGTTGGTGAATGCTAGAGATTCATTGCAAAGCTTTAACTTGTAAGTTGTTATGAGAGGCCATAAGGAAGGGTATATTTACCATGTTGGAAAGGTTTAATGTGAGAGTTCTCCTCCTCTTAATCTCCTTTGATGTCTTATTTGTGAATGTATTATCTTTCATCTATCATCTTGTTAAGAGTTGTCGTTGGATAAATACTTCATTGTAGGACTCACCTTTATAACATTTTTTAAGAGTGGTACCTTTTGGGCCCTCCAAGTATATTTCTGCCCTATTTAACAAGTTAAGGCTGGTTGTGGCATATTTACTATCTTTATTTGTGTTAACCATCTATAAAATTGCTCTCTTGGTTTGACCTCTTGACTCCATTGGCCCAATATTGGACAAGCACTAGTCTTGGTACTCCATCATCCCATTTTAATGATACAACCATTGTTTTGCTAAAGCTAACTCTTCATACTCACCTTGAGCTTTCTTGTCATAACTTTAGTCATCCTAACTTAGGGAAGCCCCCCCTTGTGCTGGAGGAGAGCCAACCTAAAGTGAGGGGAAGAGTTGCTGTGGTGACAATGGGTAGCATTCCTTAGTTCCCTTGGGATGGACTTTGGAAAGAGCTGTTGTGGTGACAATGGGAAGCCTCCTTGAGTTCCCTTGGGATGGACTTTGGGAAGAGCTGCCGTGGTGACAGTGGGCAACCTTCCCGAGTTCCCTTGGGATGGAATTTGTGTTTTAGGACCTTACTACTTTAAGTACAGGCTTGGGAGGTAACATTGTCATTCAAGGACCTTTGTCAAGGATAAACGTCTCTATCTATGGGTTTGGAAAAACACCACGAAGTAATTTCTTGTTTACAATGTGATATTTATAATTTTGATCTTGATTTTATAGACCAAATATTCAATGATGCTATTTTTTATATTTCCAGAACTTTTCATCCCATGTCTAGTTTTACTTTTTTCTTGTTCTATTGTTTGCATTTTTCAAACATGGCTATTGTGAATTTAATCTATAGGAAAATGATAGACTTCACAAGCTTTTAGATTTAAAAAGAGTTGTATGGGACATTCGATTTTGTCCTCACAACTACGGTTTTAAATAACTAAGTAGTAGTTTGAATCCTAGTAATGGTTCCCAAGTTGTCTAGGGTATGCAAGCTCACAAGTTTAATTGCTCTTGCATATTGTAGATGAGTTGGAAACTCTAAAGTTGCAAATGCAACTAGGGTCAGAAAATAACTTGAGTGGATCTTTTCACAATTGCTTCTTGTAAAACCAACGTGGAAGAGTTTGCATCGACTTCTATATATTCCCTAGGTTGAATATAAGGATTTGCATGCGGTGACGTTCATATTAATTTTTTTTATAAGCAACAATTGGGGAAACACGTCAACTAGTAAAGCACTCCTTTTAGTGCTGCATAGAGAAACTCGCTAATTGGATACTTGATACTCTATAGAAGATAAGAAACAACGTAGGAGTACAAAATGAAAAATAAAAAGAGAATATGCAATTGGTTCAAAATTATTAAAAATACATGAGATTTTGGGTGGAGTCTCTTTGGGTAAGACTAAGGTTGACTACATGTAGAGGTCTCCTCTATTCCACAATTCTCTATTAATTGCCCATGTATCTGAATTTGGACATCTTTTATGATGATAGTGACCTCATTTAAATATATGACACACCTTAATTAGCTACCCATTACTTGGAATACCTTTTATTTTCCATATAACAATGCATAAGAAAACCCCAGAGACTTCATCGTCGTCAATAGGTTGTAACCAGGGTAAACTATTGATGCCTAAGTGCCAAGCACCTTTTTATCATTCCTGTCGAAACAAATTTCCCCATGAAATGACCAATTAGGGTTGATATGTCTTCCAGACCAGCATTTTCCCCCACCAGTAACCTAACTTTCTCCTTTTGCTTCCTAGCACACTTATTTTTATGGGAATGCTTGCCATGAACTGTGGTATGTTTTCATCCATTAGAGCAATTAGCCCTGGGATCTCCTCCACCCTGTTCTTCCCATGCCAACTTTCCAAACCCTAGACTTGTTATTTCATCTCCTCTTGGTGGCTTACAGGTTTTCGTTGATTTTGTTTCCTATGAGTATGAATGAATTGGAATGAGAGATTGTGATAGGATGGACATGGCTCCAATTTCAACGTTATTATTTTCTATATTATGGCTACCTTCATTGACCTCGGACAAGTCTCGATCGATTGTAGTATGGGTCCCTTCCTAAATTATCACTTGTACCTCCCCTTTGGACATGTTAGTCCCTTCAAACTTTGGTTTAACTTGCTCTAAATCTACAGGATTATTTAGCATGCAGTGTTTGCTATAAGATTTGGATCCCTTCCAATCATCGATTAACTCTTCCCTACACATACATATAGACGTGTAGAGGGCCTTGTCTTCCTCTTTAGTGTAATCAACCAAGTCTTCTTCCATCCTCCTTTACCAAACTTCAACCCATGCTTTGCCAAAAAAACCTCTTCAACTTCCCCTCAATTTGCCAAATTTTCAAAAAATGATATCATTTCTTATATCTATCTATATACCTACCTACCTATCTATATATATTCATTGTTATTGTTTTGTGGCATATAAAACCATAAAGCTTCTAAAAAGTTTTGAAATCCATTTAGAAGACTATTTGTAAACCTGTGTTGTTACAAAAACATATACTTCTAGTTGTTACACAAGATTGACATCTTGTGGAAGGCTTTGCACAAGTACAAATCCTGTGATAACAAGTTAGATGTGGAAAGTAAAAAAATATGGGTTGGCAACTACCAAAACACCCAAAGTCATAGAGTCATATAATGTCTAGAAACACCGAACATAACATAAGCAACACATTGAGCACAAGCCCAAGCATAAATGCTAAGGAGCTACGAGACATTGGTCATGGTCATTCAGGGGTGAGCACCAACCAAAAATTTGGGGATTGACACCAATACATTGTATAGGTCCCAACCATCGCCAGGCAGCTTCAGGGGCTTGGGCCCCTTAGAGATGGTAAGGTCTAGTGTTGTGAATAGCTTGTCATTCATTGGTTGGGTAGGGAGTGACCATTTCCCATTGCACTTGTAGTGTTCTTATACTTATCTCCTAGCCTTGTGGTAGGACATATTGTCTCTCCTATGTGATGCAACAAAGGTTGGATGAGAGGGGCCAGTGGCTTCCTACTCATAGTACAAGGGGCCCCACCCTAAAACTCCAGATATTGTTGGAGGTGTTCCTTCTTGAATCAAACCTCTCGAGCTTGCACTGTGATTTGCAAAGTTAGGTTGGCATCGATTAGAGTGCCATCATACCATGAGAAGTCTTGGGATGAGACACAAAAATTGAAAGAAACATCATTGCGTCTTTTCTAGAGCAAGAACAACACTTTAGCTCTAAACAACATGCAAGCAAAACAAAACTTGACAACCTATGGAATCCATTTCCTTAACAAGGTAGCGCTCCAAGCAATGTTATCGGAACCAAAAACCGGACCGGACTGGTCAACCCCAAAAATTTGAAACCGGACTGGACCAAAAAAAACTAGAAAAAAATCGGACAAAAAAATCGTTGACCAAAAACTACATAAAGTATTCAAAATTTGAAAAAAACCATGTATATTCATGTGCATCAATACAAATCCAAACCATTTATACACAAATGTGCAAAGATTCTCATTTATATAGCAAGTAAGAGTGCATATAACCAAAATAGCACTGAGTGCAATACTGCAGTTTCTGTTATAGTTTGATTGATTTTATAGTTAACATGTGTGTAATGAGGTCCCCATCTTTAATGGAATGGAGGCATATTATTGTATGCTATTCATACCTCCATCTCTTTTGATCACATGCACATATCAGGGTAAATAGAGTGCATGTCGGAATAAAAGCTTAATGATAACTTCTGTGTTAGTGTGAATGATTTTGTGATTGCTTTTCCCTTCTCTTATTCGAGTCATTTGAACGTATATTATTTCTTGTTTATCTCTGTCTCATTGTTTTTTCCAAACTTTAAACCTCGTGGGATTCACTCTTGAGTCTCCACAAGGAGAATATTGGAAGTTGCTTGCATTGTTCAAAGTCAGAACTAGAAATATAGAAAAGCATTTTAGAAAATCTTATAAGGCATGGAAAATAAATGTAGTTTACATGTGCGGGAGGTGCATGTACAAATCAAAAAATTGATAAATATAATATGAAGTGAAACTGATGGGGACACACCACACATGGATAGTTGAGACGGACCCAGGAAGATACAATTAGTCAACCACTACAAAATTGGTTTTGAAACCTATTGCTCATTTTAAGACCATGTTTTGATCATTTCTTTTGATTTTGAGGAGCTTTTTTTTGTTTCTAAATTGAAACCACAACTTCTAGTTTCTAAAACTCTACATAATGTACATAAATTTGCAGAAATTTCTGTTTTTTCCTTAAAAAAATTGAAAATCAACTCCTTTAAGTGCGTCATATGAGTGCCGTGCAGAACTAGTCAGTTCTGTGTTTTTGGCCAGAACCGGTCGATATCGGCCAAAAACGGTTCTGTAYCGTCGGTTCGACCGACCAGTTTTGCCGGTTCTGATAACATTGGTTCCAAGTGATGGAGGTAGGGAGATATTGTTGACAAACAAATGCAACAATGCCCAAGCAGACTTGGTGAGAGGGAAAAACTAGAAAATGTACTCAAGGGCTTTTGCATGGCCACAATGGGGACAACATGGGTTTTACACACCTAGGTATAATAGTCATTTGTCTATAGATAGATTGCCCATGAACAAACATCATGCAATTTTTAGGTATTGACACTAGTTTCCATATGTTGCAAAAGCGGACAACTAAGTTGCATGATACGGGGAAATAGGTATGCGTTTTCAAAATGGAAATGCATTGGAAACGTGACACCCCAAAAATTTGGAAATGGGGAAACACCATATATATATATATAATGTGCTATTTTATAAATAGTACATTATATTGAAACTTTGAAAGAAAACTTTATGAATAAATGAGCAAGAACATTTAAATGACAAACATAAATGACAAGCAATGTTCCCCCATCGCTTATATTGGGAACTCATCATTAGTATCACCCTTTGCCTCTACCTCAATCCTTTAGGGACATCATTGATCACCACCCAAGTTTGATGAAACTGCCTAATCCAAGCCTTAAAATATGGTGGAAAAAGCTTAACATGCCTTATCAATGATTTTGATTTGAGTGACGGGTACATTTTTTCTAAGGCCATGATAGAGGAGTTCAACAATCAACACCACCAACATTGGGGTACATAAAGGGCTTAAAGGGCTTCGTGCTCTTGATTAAATGCCAATCCCATACCCTCAGACATGATAGAATCCAATGAAAATGTTGCAATACCCTCCAATCCTGAAATCTTGAAAACTGTTAAGTTTGCTGAATTTTGAATGTGATATGAATTTCTACTCTCTATATGAAGTTCACTGAGGTTGGAACCACTCTTAAACATCCTGAAACAATTTATGATAATGTTAAAAATTTAAGTAAAAAGATAAAAAGGAAAGATAAAAGGAAATCTTAGCTTAGATAAAGGAAAGATAAAGGAAATGTCAAATTTTACTTTAAGAATTTAACATTACCATTAATTGCCAACATTTTTTGTCAAACCTTGTAAAAAACCAAGCCAAACCAAGTCAAAATAGGCAGATTTAGGGTTTGAAACACGTTGTACGGATGCTGGTACGACTTAGAAACACGTTTTCGTTCGTACTATCTTTTGCCAATTTTGGACTAGAGAAAATTTCTGAGTGCTTTCTCCAACTTTGAAATAGGTGGCTTTAGAGGGCACCCAACATGAAGAATAGTAGACATGGGTTGTCACTAGTGCTTTAGTGCAAATTTGGAATTTTGCTGCTACGGCCAAAGGCCTGGTGATTCACTTGTCAATTTTCTTTTCCACTCTCTGAACAACCTCCTCACAAAGATATGGAGGAGAGGCTTGGAAGGTGAAGGGTATACCTAGATACTTAAAGATTTCTTCGAGTTGAATTCAAGGCCAATTTTGAGAGGCCAACCAATGAGGCATTGGTTGTTGGCCTTGCTTATAACATTGTGGCTTAAGCCATTGGATGCTGGTGCCAAACGCCACACAAAATAGTATACAAGCACTTCATGGTGTGATCCCACGAGGATTGTTCCTCTAGGATCTAAGGAAGGATTCATTTGCAAAATGGTTGTTGACAGGATGTTCGACATCTGGCTAAAGCTGAGGGATCCCATGAGTTAGCCTCCTGCTTACTTTATCATTGATTAGATAACTAAGGGCTTCAACAAACAATACTTACTAGGCTGGAGCTAATGGACAACCTTGGTGGATTGGCCAAAAGAGCTCTAGATGTTTAGATTTGCTTTTGGTAATGAATAAACATGTTGAGGCATCCACAAAGAGGGTTTCAACAATGTATCAATCTAGGCCCAAGGCCTAAGGCTTGGAGCATAGTTAGGAGGAAAGGCGACTCCATGTGGTCATAGGCCTTCTCAAAGTCAATCTTGTTGAGGAGGGTTTCAACCCTAGAGGTCTGGGCCATTCTATGCTATCCCATACTACTATTACATTGTCTAGAATGAATCATTGATAGATAAAGCTAGTCTACTTTGGGTGGATGATTTTCGAAAGGATATGCTTGATGCGTAGAGCCAATGCCTTGGCCAGAATCTTATAAGACATAGTGAGCATGGTAATGGGTCTACAATTGGTGATAAGTTTTGGGTTGCTTGCCTTTGGAATAAATTTAATAAGAGGTCCCGATTCATCTCGACCCCCAAGGAGTCATTTGCGAGAGCTTCTCGATACACTTGTAGTAGATGCAGCCTGACAAATTCCCACGTGGCCTTGTAAAAGTCATAGGGGAAGCCATCAAGGTCAAGTGCCTTGTCATCTGCCATTTCAAGGAGGGTTTCCGCTAGCTCATCCAAGGAAAGATTTAGGGCACATGCTCGATGTTGTTCTTTAGAAACCCTACAGGGAATGAGCTCCATAATTTTTTGGGTGGCGTCCCTCCTTCCATCAGTGAGGCTTTGAATTTGAAAAACCATTTGGTAGTGTTCCACAAATTCGTTTTTAATTTCTTCTTGACTAGTGAGTCGACCCTTAGTGGTCTTGAATCTTGGGGGTTGAGATATTTTAATTGGCCTCCTTAGTGGTAAGGGTTTTAAAGAAATCTTGGTGGGTTGGTCCCTTGTCTTAGCTAGTGAAGATGAGCACACAACTGGTTGCCTTGGTACGACGAGTCTCGTCCACCCTAAGGAGATGCCACAACTTGGTTGAACACACCTATTTTTCTTCATCATAGGGGGTGCAGTACAAACCCTGCATGACTTCCTCTAGTTCATTCTGGATTGCTCTGGTACGACCCTGTCGAATCTTGGCAATTTGATGCGTATACCCCCAAAGAAATGCCATTGTTTTGGAGATAACATCTTCCCACTAGATGAGCTGGCCCAAGTCAACATGTGACCAAGGGATTAAATTCCAGACAATCTGAATGCAAGCTAAATAACTTGGACTCTTGAGTACACATTCAAAATATAGTGGCTTCTAGGATGCCTCATTTTGTGAACCCCCCAAGAGATGGAGAATCAGATGCACTGATGGTTTGAGAATGTGGCAGTGTCGTTAACTTGGATAGGTTTGGTGTTGTTTGAATCAAAGAAGAAAGATTTTTGCTCGGACATAAGGGCATGGTTGAACTGTTGGTAAATTTTCTTAGGCACTTTCTGAAGTTTGCCCAAGTATACCATAGGGTAGTGGAGTCTTGCTGTCAGTTTCTATTAGGGTCATAGAGCTCATGGCAGGCTTGCGGAACATACTACCTTGCCTTTCCCCTTGCTTGAAGGCGAGTAGGCAGTGCCCCTTGTCTTTTTGACATTCTACCATATTGAAATCACCACAAATAAGCCATGGTGCATTTTATAGCTCATCTGCTAGCCAGTGCCAAAACGTTGCATGCACCCCATAATCATTGGAATTATAAATATTGGCCAGGGTAAGGAATCAACTCTCAATATTGAGTAAAGTCTAGAGTAGTGTTTGAGAGGGTCAATTCCCCAATCCCCAACACTGTGCATGAGGTGAGCGACAACTAGTGAAACAACACCCCTTTCCCTCTACATGATTTGAAAAGATGTGATGGGCTCTTGATGAAACGATAGTCAAAGTTGTACGTAGTATGAACCTCGTAATTTTGACTTCTTACAAACACATAATATTTGTCCCACCAATTACAATTAGTAGTCGGTAGACAATATGTTTTCTACTAGGGTTAGTAAGGCCCCAAACATTTTATGAGGTCACTTTCATTACAAACCTACGACATTGTGCATCTCTACCCTATTATCTTCGAGGTCCCAGAGAGCATTGAAGGGGTTGTTGGATCCTGGAGAGCGAATTATCCAATCACCTTGCATTTTCTATTTTGGTTGCTTGGGCTCACTATTATCATCTACCATGGTTTCCTTACCTTGGGAATGCAGTGACGGTGGTGGAGAGTGTGCTCTACAATTTCTCCTTCCTTGTGAGGCCAAGCAAGTGGTGATCCTTGAGGATGATGAGGCCTTGGGGGCAAGAGGAGCCTACGACTTACTATGTCCAATGATGACTAGAGCTTTGGCACTAAGTGCCTTTTGAGGTAGATTTTAGTTGCCCTAACATTTCTGTGTTTGCTTGTTACTTGGGGCCAATCTTCTTCGCCTGTGGTTGCTTGTTACTTGGGGCCCTAACATTTCTACGTTTGCTTGTTACTTGGGGCCACTCTTCTTCACATGTGGTTGTGGTCCAGGGGCTCTAGTAGCTAGGAGGTGGGGTTTGAGTGGGTTAGGTCAATGTGGGTTCGATGTGTGACATGAATGGGTAGTGACGAACAAAGTATCCTAGAATGGAGCCTTCCCAAAGCTGATTACATAAATTATCATACTCATGCTTGAAGAAATCTATATGAAGATGGGGGTCATTACTTCATTGTACACCTTCAAAACAAACTTCTCGGCAGCAATAGTTGCTCATATTGAACTGAGAGCTTTTTTGGGTTGAGAGGCCCCCATGAGGTTAATGACCCCACTGTGGCCAGTTAGACCAACCAAGTCTCTTTAGTGCGATAAGATAGGTAGTGAAATTGCTATAGTATCGATATATCACAATCTCTTCAGTGTCCTTAATGATCAAACCCTTGTCACCTCGATAGAAGGGATTTTTGATTGATGGTGTAATTAATCAAAACTGTTTCCAAAGTAATGAGAATAATTCATTTGATTGGTCAAGAGCTATAAAGATTGTAGCCATCAACCTTCTTCCTCTTCATTAATAATCTCAAGCTTTTGTCTCCATCCTTATTATCAAACATATCAAAAAATTTATAAGTATATGTATTATTGTACCAAGAAAAGCAAGGTGCATTCTACAATCCAATGTTGAAGAGATTGTAACACCCATCCCATTTGTTCGTCCCATGTAAGGTCAGCCCAATTTTAAGTTTTATACAAAAGTAATAATAAAATAGGGTGTGTGTGTATAATAATAATAATAAAATAGAGTGTGTATATAGTAATAATAATAATAAAATAGAGTGTGTATATAATAATAATAATAATAAAATAGAAGGTGTATATAATAATAATAATAATAATAATCTATTTTCAAGGTCACGGCCAAGCCAGACACCAAATTGGTGTATGAGACCCCTTTATTTGTGGGGCAAGGGACCCCCTCCGTGCAGCGATTTGACTGTTAAAATCTATGGAGGTATACATACCGTACCCCCCTCTGGATTTGAACCTGTGACCTCCAAGGAGGAAACACACACCAGCGGAGATCCATCTTAACTCAGGTTCTTTTAAACACTGAGAGATTCGCATCTCAATTGTTTTTTGGATCCCTTTTGTGCTTAATAGATTCAGAGTTAAGATAGATCTATGCTGGTGTATTATTAGGTATAACTTATAAAGTGTATATATATATATATATATATATATATAAAGCACACCAGCGTAGATCCATCTTAACTCAGGTTCTTTTAAGCACTGAGAGATTCACATCTCAATTGTTTTTTGGATCCCTTTTGGTGCTTAATAGATTCAGAGTTAAGATGGATCTATGCTGGTATATTATTAGGTATAACTTATAAAGTACATATTTTATTGCACCGAGAGAAGCTAGGTGCATTCTACAGCCCAGTATTGAAGAGTTAAGATAGATCTATGCTGGTGTATTATTAGGTATAACTTATAAAGTGTGTATATATATATATATATATATATAAAGCACACAAGCGTAGATCCATCTTAACTCAGGTTCTTTTAAGTATATTATTAGGTATAACTTATAAAGTACATATTTTATTGCACCAAGAGAAGCTAGGTGCATCCTACAGCCCAGTATTCAGAGTTAAGATAGATCTATGCTGGTGTATTATTAGGTATAACTTATAAAGTGTATATATATATATATATAAAGCACACCAGCGTAGATCCATCTTAACTCAGGTTCTTCACTGAGAGATTCACATCTCAATTGTTTTTTGGATCCCTTTTGGTGCTTAATAGATTCAGAGTTAAGATGGATCTACGCTGGTATATTATTAGGTATAACTTATAAAGTACATATTTTATTGCACCGAGAGAAGCGAGGTGCATTCTACAGCCCAGTATTGAAGATATATATATATATATATATATGTCCATCTTAACTCAGGGTCTTTTAAGCACCAAGAGATTCACATCTCGATCATTTTTTGGATCCCTTTCAATGCTTAATATGGATCTACACTTGTATGTTATTAAGTATAACTTATATAGTATATGAAGTTTATTAGGTTTATTTTTTAATTATTTATTTTCAATTTATTGAAGATGAATTTTATCGAATATCAGTTGATTTTTATTAACAAATATTGAATCGTCTTGAACAAAATTGCTGAACATAATTGAATTTAATTGATGTCTCAAAAGCTTGCTAATTTTCGAATTTCAACGATAAAAATTGCCGAACACTGTGATATAGGTTGTAGGAGACCTAGAGCAGGTTGGTATTTATCTTGCACTCACATAAGAACTCACATAATCTGTGTTTCCTTGGGGACATTTCAGAGCATTTGGTCTTCCTTTCTCACAGTATAAGTTGTGTGATCTAGTTCTTACTTTACCTATGTTCAGTTCTTCAGTTTATTTCTGTCAAGGTGTGCATATAGTGTTAGAATTAGGGCAGTAAAGCATACCAGTAGTGTCTTTTAACTTTCAGTGAATATAACAACTAGAGCATAAACAAATCTATACTGTAAGAACAGAGAAGACTGAATCAATAGTTAGAGAGTAGATCTAGCATAGATTCTAATTCAGATCTATAATTTTGGAATAAAAACTTTTACTGATCTACAGATCTAAACTCAATTCTACAGATCTGATCATGAACAGTAAATCATACTACAGAAACAAGTGAGTAAACTCAATATATAGTTCAGATCTAATAACTGTCAATGCTGATACATAAATCTAGATAGATCAAACAGTACAGAACTCAAAACAAAAATCCAGATCTGAAGATGATAAATAAATAGCTTACCTTGTCCTGAATCCTTACCTCTGAAGAAGTCACAGCTAACACAAGAGATGCAGAACCATTTGTAATATGCTCAGACAAAGTCCAGCTCATAGATCCACCATATAGTATGGACCTCTTGCCAAGAACTGAAAGAACTTTCTTGCCACCAAGGAGATAGGGCCACAAAGACTTCACACAGTCAAACCCTCACCCAAATAGAAGGTTTTAATCACCCGAACCCTCACACAGAAATTCTGTGGATAAACCCTTACACAGAGCTGAAAGGTACAACCACACCACAACAAGAAAGAGGCCACATCAACAGCTACTATACAACAGAGAAGAGGCCACAACAACCAGCCATACTACAGCAGAGAAAAGGGGCCGCTCCTACAGTCACCCCACAGCAAGGAGAGGGCCGCACCTACAGGAGGCTGCACCTACAGCAAACAGGAGGCCGCACCTACAGCAATAGGAGGCCGCACCTGCAGCAACACTCAACAGTAGACAAAGGAGGACCGCAGCACTCAAGGCCAAAACTCCAACAGCAAGGGCCGCAGCAAAAACACAGTAGTCTTCTAGGGTAGCCGCAGCTCAGCAATAACCTTCAACAGTAGATGAAAGAGGACTGCAGCAAAGGAGAGAAGATCTGCTCACACTAGAGGCAAACAATACAAGTGAATGTGAAGGGTAAGGGGGGGGGG
>ML790942.1:156331-170673 GCA_009831015.1 Picea engelmannii
ACCAAGGGCGAAAAGAGATTTTTTTTAATGTGAATTATTAATTTTTTAGCCAACACCACTTTTGATTTAGGGGTCAATTTCAAGGCTTTTTTTCACAATGGTATATGTTTTCAAGGCCATAATGCTAATCAAGTCATAGTTTTAACACCAAAAATAAGTTGGTGCTACCAATAGCATCACTTTTTGATTTGAAGGTAAATTTGAAGGTTTCGTCATCTTATCAAAGCTGCGATTTCAAACAAGCCGCAATTTTAGCCACTCCCTGAAAAAAAGATGCTACTGGTAGCACCACTTTTTGATTCTAGTGTTGATTTTGGTGTTTTTTACGCAAAAATATGGGTTTTTTTGGCAAGAGTTCTCGTTTTGAGGTCATAGCTCTTGTTAAGTCGATAACTTTGTTTTAGACATTTGTTAACATTCTTTAACACTTAGTCAATTTGGAATACAATAAAAAACATGCGAAACACAAGAGGCATAAATATAGTGTGGGTAGCACCAATAGTGCCTAGTACCTGACTTCGTTTATTATATTGCGAAACAAAAACAAATCTTTACAAAGAGGGCACTACTGTCCCAGTTACATAGATGGGTAGAGTTTCATGAGACTCTGCCTTGTACATCAAAACTGTCCAGACATGCGATTATGTCACACCAAGACTTCCCTTGTGCTCCTCCTTGTCTTAGCCCAAGGTGCGCCCCACTTGTGCGCCTAGCCTTATATCTCCATGCCTCTTGCCTTCACTTTCTTGTTCATGTCTTCCTTTGGTTGTGTGCCCTTGCTCTTATAGGGACTCCAAGGGTCACTTGTGTGAAATGTCATGTCTTTTGGGTGTGTCGCGTCCTTTCGCAAATTGTCACAGTCAACCAACCGTTGCCCCCTTTAGTGGATCCAATGTGCCTAAACAAGGCTATTTTCCCATAAATTGTCATGCCCTTTCGTGGATCTAGTGTGCCTAAACGAGTTCATTTTCCCATCAACCGTCACATCTCTTAGACTGACATGTCCGATCCTTGGGCGCACACCCGTTGCCTCATGCTCTTCCTTGTGCCAATCATCATGACTCTCCATGGGTGTGCCAATGGGGTCGTCCGACCTCTTCGGTGCACCCATGCATCCTAGGGCAGATGGGTCCACTACTTGGGCATGCTCCCAGGTTTCCCCGCCCTTGCCCAAGCACAATGCAAGTCTTCATCGTCCGTTGCAAGGGAAGAAGGGTGTGTTTTCCCTTGGTCTCACACATCACCATCGTGCCCCAAGGTGATCCTTCCCACACCTATAATACAAATTCTTTCCAAATCGTTCACTTCCCCCTTGTGCCCTTCATATGTTCCATTGTTGAATCTTCTAAAGGAGCATGCATGCTCGATGGGTGTCTCAGAAGGCCTTACATCCTCCCCCACTAAACTTGTCATCCTCGCAACTTCCGTACCACTTGCAATCCATAGTGACCTTTGTCAAACTCCTGAATCATGTCCTCATATTTCCATAAGGAATCATATCTCTCCCAACTGTTCTCTTCATCGAGATTGTTGTTCCAATGGATGAAGTACTAATGCAATCGGCCTATGCATCATCCCAAGATGCGATGCACCAAAATATTCTCTACCTCCAACTTTGGCTTATCTGCAACCATAGACGATGCTTTGGATGACTCAACTCGACTTGGGTCATTCAGGTCTCTCTGACATGACTTCAATTGGATAACATGGAAGACAGGTTGAATATGTTGCATGTGAAATGATAACTCCAATTTGTAGGTGACGTTTCCAACTCTTCACAAAACCCATGGTTGATGGATTCATCCCATAGTAGCCCTGTGTCACAAAATGAGGAGTTGTGGGTTTTTGTCCATTCGTCAACTCGAATAGACTGTAGCCCATTTCCAAACTCTTCTATAGGTTGTAGTTTAACTAGGCAATGTCCAACAAGTCCGACCAATTCATCTGATCCGCCTGTACATAGTGCCACAAGCAGTCTTCCATAAGTTTGTTGATTCATTCGGTCTGCCCATATGTTTGCGGATGGTAGGTTGAACTCTTCAAAAACTCCGTCCCCACAAGCTTGAACAATGATGTCCAAAACTTAATCGTGAATCTTGCATCCATGTCCGACACAATGTTAAGAGGAAGACCCCAATACTTCACAATGTGTTTGAAAAACAATTTCACAAATTCTTCTGCGCTGCAAGGCATATTCATTGTAATGAAGAGGACATACTTGGAGAATCGATCCATCATGACCAAAATTTTGTTGTATCCCTGCAAACTCGTCCATAGTCTCTTCGGAATCAATAAAGGTTGCAACAATCCTGCTCTCATTCTGGTGTTCGTCTTATCCCGCTGACATATAAGGAAAGTGAAAATGTACTCCTTCACATCCTTCTTCATCCACTCCTAAAAGTATCCTTGCTCCAACAACACCATCATTCTCCACTGCCTTGAGTGGTCAGCCCAGGGCGAGTCGTGAAATTCCTTCACAAATTTCCTTCCGAGGTTGGACGACTTAGGGACATATATTTTCTCCCCAAAGTACACAAATCCATTGCGTAGCCAAAACTTCCACGTTTTTTCATCTAGCTGCTTCATGATGTTATTTTCTACGTGATCGTGCTCTAACCCCTCCTTGATATTTTCGTTCAACTCTTCCAAGACATGAATTTGACTTCCCCCTGATGTAGGTAACTCACCCTCCTCCTCTAGGACAACGAGTTGTGCCTTTTTTCTCAAGGCATCCACGACAACATTTAGCTTGCTCGACCTATACTCAATGAACATGTCAAATTTTGCGAGGAAGTCTTGCTACCTTGCTTGATTGGGTGACAACTTAGGTTGCGTAACAAATCAACTTATCACAACATTGTCTATCTTCACGACAAACGAATTTCCCAACAAGTAGTGTCTCCAAATTTGCAAACAATGTACCACGATAGTCATCTCCTTCTCATGAACATGGTATCTCCTCTTGTGATCTTGGAGATTTATGCTCTTAAAGGAAACCATATGTCCCTCTTGTATTAAAACCCCTCCAATGGCAAAGTCTGATGCATCCATATGCACTTCAAATGATTGTTCAAAGTCTGGTAGATTCAACATGAGAGCAGTGAAAATTCTGCGTTTTATCTCTTTAAACACATACTTGCTCCTCTTTGTCTAGTTCCATGCTTTCTCCTTTTTCTACAAGTATTTCAGCGGTGCAACAATCTTGGAGTATCCCTCTATGAACTTACAATAGTAGTTGGCTAGTCCAAGGAAGACTCTCACATCGTGAATTGTCCGTGACTCTTCCCAATCTTCGATTTCCTTGACCTTCGTAAGGTCCATGCAAACGCATCCTTGGCCAATCCAATGCCTCAAGTACGGTATCTTAGTCTGCCCAAAAATACACTTGGACTTATTTAAGAACAACTTATTTCGTCACAACGCCTCAAAGACCTATGAAAAATGTTCCTTGTGCTCCTCCATACTTTCACTGTACACTACGATGTCATCCAAATACACCACAACGAACTTGTCCAAAAATGATTACAACACGTCATTCATCAATGTGCAAAAGGTCGTAGGGGCATTGCACAAACTAAAATACATCACTAGGAACTCATAGCTCTCATACCTTGTCACCATGGTTGTCTTCGCCTCACTTCCATTTATAATCCACATCTGATAATACCCATGTTGCAAGTCAAGCTTTGAAAATACCTTGGCCTTGGCCAACTTGTCAAAGCAATCAACAACTAAAGGCAATGGGTGTCAGTGCTTCACAGTTTCTTTGTTGAATGCTCGGTGGTCCAAACACATCCTCAAATATGAAGTGTCCTCATTCTTCTGAAAGAGAACTGGGGCACCATATGGTGACCTGGATGGACGAATGAAGCCAACATCAATCAACTCTGTCAATTGTCTCTTCAACTCTTCCAACTAAGATTCGAACAATCGGTAAGGATCTCTCGTCGATGGATATAACCTAGGATCTATCTCTATATGGTGGTCGACAATGAGTTGTGGTGGGAGCAATTTGGGAAACTCATCCGACATTCGGTTGGAAAAATCACCCAACAACTCAGTGAGTTCAGGTGGAACAGGCGTCCCCACTCCATCCTCTTGAACTTCTCCAACAATTGCTACATAAATTTGCGATCCATTCTTCCTCGCCGTTCTCTTCATACTCAGTGTAGACACAAGCTGCACCTTTCCACCAGACTTCCTTGCGGTTGTGTGCACAACCCGAGCCTTCTGTTTACCAAGTATAAAAATCTTGTCCATCCATGACATCAGGATTGAATGCGTCCTCCTTAGGAACTCCTGCCCAAGAATCACCTCAAATTCGTCCATAGGAATCACTGTGAAGTTAGCTCGATTTTCCCACTTATCAAGTCGAATATGAACTAAGGAGACAATGCCAACTATTGAGTTTTCCTTAGAGTTTTCTTCCTTCACCACAATTCCATACATGGAGACTCTAAGCTCCATCTCCTTCGCTACCTCAATCTTCAGAAATTTATGCAAGGAACATGAGTCAACCAGAGCTTGCATCATTCTTCCATTTATAACCAGATCCATGAAACACAATAGATGGTCTTGGTTGCCAAGCTTTCCTCCCAAGGAACCCAATGCACTAACCCTTCGTATTTTTCTACAAACTAAGCCTTGCTACTCTTTCTGTGTTAAGTGAAAAATAAAAATAAAATCACAATACAACATACATGCATTCTAGTCGTCTTCCGTAGACTTTGTGGGAGTGCCCCTTGCTCCACCACTTGGTTCCAAGGTGCTTTGTTGCAAGTCCCTATAGATCCTGGTTCACTACACAAACCGAGTCTCTTTTGCCTCAGGTTGTGGTGGGACACTTGACTCGACCTGCCTTGAGTCATCTGTGGCCTGCTTCCATCGTACGACTTCATTTGCCTCTCTCTAAGGAGTCGCACCACCCTAGGTCGCCCCACTTCTGGACTATGCGAATCCTATCATGATATGTTATGTGTCTTCACAAAGTTCTTCATTGCGAAACGACTTTGATACCATCTATCACACTCCCAAGAGTCATTCCCAAGTCCAACCTTGGCATCTCGTGGACGTGCGAGACCACAATGGTTCTCACTTGGCAGTTTAGCTCAACCAAGGATACTTCACCTGGACTACTGCTCTTCATGTAGAGCATACCCATACTTTGTTCTAGGCTACAAACAAGTCACATCCTTACTCTATGCAACTCAGTTGTATACTTAGACATTTGTTAACATTCTTTAACACTTAGTCAATTTGACATATTACATAAAACATGTGAAACACAAGAGACACATATATAGTGTGGGAGGAACTGCTTAATACCTAGATTAGTTTATTGTATTGCGAAATAGAAACAAAACTTTACAAAGAGGGAGCTACTTTCCCAATTACATAGATGGGAAGAGTCTCATGACTCTTCCATATACATCAAAACTGTCTAGACCTACGGTTCTGTCACACCAAGACTTCGCTTGTGCTCCTCCTTGCCTCATCTCGAGGTGCACCCCACTTGTGCGCCCAACCTCAAAGCTCCATGCCTCTTGCCTTCACTTTCTTGTTTATGTCTTCCTTTGGTTGTGCACCCTTGCTCTTATAGGGACTCCAAGGGTCACTTGTGCGAAACATCATGTCTTTTGGGTGTGTCGTGCCCCTTCATGAATTGTCACACTCAACCGATCATTGTGCCCCTTCGTGGAATTAATGTGCCCAAACAAGGCCATGAACTCATCAACTGTCGCATCGCTTGGACCATCGCGCCCCATCCTTGGGCGTGCACCCCTTGCCTCATGCTCTTCCTTGTGTTGATTTTCGTGACTCTCTGTGGGTTTGTTGTTGGGGTCATCCAACCTCTCCCTTGCACCCATGCTGCCAAGGGCAGACAAGTACATTGCTTGGGTGTGCTCCCAAGTTGCCTTGCCCTTGCCCAAACACAACCCAATTCTTCGTCGTCCGTCACAAGGGAAGAAGGGTGTGTTACCCCTTGTGTTGGCATGTCACCATCGTTCCCCAAGGTTCTCTTGCCCACATATATAATACAAGTTCCTTCCCAACCGTTCGCTACCCCCTTGTTTTCTTCATCTGTTCTGTCGCTGAATCTGCCCAAGGAGCATGCGCGCTCGATGGGTGTCTCAGAAGGCCTTACAACTTCCACTTTGAAACTTTATGAAAATCATTCATTATTATAATTGAAAATACAATAATGCATTATGATCTTTACATCTATGAATCTATATGGTTTTCGTTGGCATTTGGCATTTATTCACTAAAAGAATGAAATGCACAAAATACCTTTGTTGGAGTTTGAAAATAGGTTGATTTGATAATTGATGGCAGTGAATATTTTTTTTTTGTTCGAACTAGATTTTTTGGTTTCTCCTCAAGCCAAATAAAAAATTGTGTTACCTCTATGTAGTAGACACACACTCGTAGAAGAGGGGGTCTTTCTGGCTTCGCTTTTTCTATATTGTTATAAATAAAAGGCTACCATGATTTGATTTCTTGTGAATCCGTTGGTAGAAGAAGGGCCGCTCTTTCTTTGTTTCCCTTGCAACTATGTCGATTAGTAATTTACCTCACATAATCATAAATGAACTTAACATTTTCTTAGTGAACCATTGCCTGGAATAAGTGCTTCTCTGTTATAGGACATTCCATAGTATTTTAATGTGATGAATTTTGTCCATCTCAATCTCCATATGAAGGGGGTATGTTGGTGGATTCCTTGCAACTTTAGAGTGACGATCCCGATCAAGCCTATATACTCTCCATCGAATTTAGTGTTCCATAGGTTGTTCAAGATTGCTAGATGAATTTTATGCCATTTTATCAATGAATTCTATGTTGTTGTCTCTGGTTGAAGGATCACTTCATTGAAACTTCTCAAACCCCATATTTCAATATTGGTTCATACAAATTTGGTGCAAATGGTTGAGGCCATATCATTGTTGCAAATTATTGAGTCGTAGAGTTGGGTAGAGTGCAATGAGTTATTAAGAAGAAATTGTGGAAGCCAATTACATTGAAGAATGATCACATGTGAAGTAATAGATCTACAATAGATAGATTTTCACAATATATCTATAATATATCTTGTAGAATGAAAATACAATAGATCTATGCAAGCGATTTTTCATAGAATTTAAAGGCAACGATCTTAGGAAATTGAAAGGTAGTCAAGATGATTCTTTACAAACTTGGAAGGAGCCTTGGGAAAAATTGACAAACTGAAGGTCAAGGTCTGCACAATGTTTGATAAGGTGTATATTCTCTTTCAAATGCAATCTTGGTTGGTAAAGAGTGTAAATTTTTTGTAGACCTCAACTCAGTTTCAAGTCTCAACATTTTTCATTGTTTATTGCCCAACCCACATTTATTTCTCTGCTGTAAATGATATTAGCATAAATAGAAAATTATAAAATGAAACACAAGAGTCTCTTAACAACAAACTGAATCAGAAATCAATGCACACACCCAAAAAATTAAACACATATTTTTGGTCAAATCAATCCTGAAAAAACCCACAAGGGGAAAACCGGTGAGAGAGGGGAGTGTTTATTATTCTTGAGCTTAGAGAAATTATTATTTTACAACAAAATTATACCCAACATTGAAATCACAAACTTATCTCATAAATCATGCCAAAACTCCTTTTGAACAATACCACACAAGCTCCTCGATTTATGTGCAAGAAATCTATACTACTGTACGACTATCACAACATTAAATGTTGTATGGACCAATAATTTATGGGTTTGTTGTACGATATTCTCAGATGTGCCTCGATTTTTGTGCAAACTGTATTGAAATATGTGCACCTTCTTTGTTGTATGACCTACTCACTTCTTAGCTGTACGGTCTAGAATCTGTATTGTATGGATTCCTTTAATGCTATAGCTGTCTCCTTGATTTGCATGCCAACTTCCTTCCTTGGAAATTGTGCCCTAACAACAAGTTCGACTCCTCTTTCTCCTTTCTCTGCTCTCTCTCTTGTACTCTAAAAATGCTCATGAAGAATGGGTTCAATGGGGCACCTCAATACCTAGATAGACTCTTGATATTCGAAATGAAGAGTCACTTGATCTAATCGCTAAGATTTGATCTTGGGCCATCAAGATCAACGATGGTGATTACATGTCTCTTTAGTCACCCTTTTCATGAAATATTCTCAAAGTCACTTTTAAATTTATATCTCATAAATTTAATGTACTAGGGACCACTTTGGACACTTTCCCGCATATTAGGCACTTACGCTATGTGAGAAACACTTGTCCATGGTACACTTTTTAACACTCCCTCTTACTGAGGAAAGTGTTCCTCACCACTTCTAGCTTATCTTTGAAGGGTACAAACTTTCCTCTTCCCAAAGACTTAGTGAGGATGTCTTCTACCTGCTCATTAGTGGATATGAATTGAAGCTCAACTTCCCCTCTCTAAACATAGTCTCAGATGAAGTGATATCTAATCTCGATGTGTTTAGACCTGTCAAGAAAAACTAGATTCTCAGATTGTTATGCAACTTTGATTGTCATAGTAAATCACTGTGGGCCTTAGGTGCACACCAAATATCCCAACCAACAACTTGCAAAGCCATATGGCCTCACCACTGTGATGAATTGCTTCTATGTACTCTGCCTCTACAAAAATCAATGCCACTGACTTTTTCTTCCGACTGAACCAAGACTCAACTGCTAAGCCTAATCCGAAACAACACCTTGAAGTACTCTTCCTGTCAACATCCTACCCAATCTGAGTCTATATAGCTTGTCAATTTGACTCCATCCCCTCTCACATAGTCCAAGACATAATCCATTATATCCCTTAGGTAATCGAGCACATGTTTTGCTGCCACCCAATGCAGTCTCCTATGCTTCATCATAAACTGATTGAAAGTGTTGACAACAAAACAAATATTTTGTCTGGTGTTGACCAAATACATCAAAGAGCCTATCAACCGATGATAAATCGTGGGATCAACCAACTCAAACTATGAATGATTAAGCTTATTCCAGTTGGTAATCATGGCTGTGGACATGGGCCTACAATCCTCCATCTGAAATATCTTTAGAATGTCAACAACATACTTTCCCTGTCCTAGAAAAATATGTTATGACTCGTGCCAAACCTCTAATCCCAAGAAAAATGCATCAGTCCAATGTATTTCATCTCAAACTCTGAAGTAAGACTTTTCTTGCAACCAACTATGGACTCATCTTCAATGATTCTTGATAACCATTGTTATAGGAAAACTCTACCAAGGGATATTCTTCCCACTGTTTGGGTTGATGCATAACATGGATTCTCAACATGTCCTCTAGCACTCTGATTACCCTTCCAGTTTGAACATCTGTCTGATGATGGTAGGCCATGATAAACACTAGATGTTTCCCCAATCTTGCAAACAAGATTTTCCAAAACTTGAGGTGAACTTAACATCTCTGTCTGAGATTATGGTCTTGGGTAAACCATGCAATCTGAAAATTTCCTTCATGAAAATGTTAGAGACATCTATGTCGTTGAAAGTAGATTTGATAGGAATAAAGTGATTTTCCTTGCTCAACTTATACACTACTACCATGATTGCATCATGTTGCTTAATTGTCTTTCGAAAACCAGTAATGAAATCCATGGAAACTATCTCCCATTTCCATTGTGGAATTGGAAATGACTGCAATGATCCTGTATGGTGTTTGTGTGCAAATTTCACCTGCTGACACTCCAAACACTTGGCAATGTATTCTGCAATGTCTTGCTTCATTCTTGGTCAATAGTACAACTGCCTCACTGCTGTTACCATTTTCTGGTAACCAGAATGACCTACATAGGGTCTCGTATGGAATTCATCTATGATCAAGTGCCTAATATTTTCTCAATTAGGCACATACAACCTACTGTAGTACAACACCAGATCATCAGCCATGAGTTGGTAACCTTCATATTTTCTCTCTCTGGGTTCTTGCTGCAATCCTTCTCTCATTGGATTAAAGAAATTGTTCTCTTGTGAGAGGGTTCTAACCCTTTTCTGGATTTCAGACTCTCCCAAACTTGTTGCTACTAAGTGTATAGTTTGCACACTCCGACTGCGTGCATCTGCCACTTTGTTATCCTTTCCTTTGATATGTTTGATTTCAACATCAAACTCACTAATTAACGCCACCCCCCTAGCTTGTCTAACATTCAACCTTGGATGGGAAAAAAAATACTTTAACCCACAATGGTTTGTCATCAAGACAAACCTCCTGCTAAGCAGGTAATATCTCCACATATTTAATGCATGCACAATTGTTGCGAGCTCCATATCGTGGGTGACATACCTTTGGTTATGCTCAGTTAGCTTTCATGATTCATATCTTATCACTTGTCCATCCTGCATAAAAACTCTATCGATTCCTTCTTTGCAGGTGTCTTCTACAAACCAAGAAATCCTTTCCGGGTTTGCACTATTCAAAATAGGGGCATTGGTCAAAAGGTGCTTCAACGACTGAAATCTAGTGTCACACTCTCCTAACCATACAAACCTCCTTCCTTTCCTCTGTAATGAAGTAATGGGATGACTAATCCTTGAAAATCCCTTTACAAATATTCTATAACACCTGTTTAATCCCATGAAAGACCTTACCTTGGTTATATTTCGAGGGGCATGCCAATCCATGATTTCCTTGATATTTTCAGTATCTACTGCCACTCCTTTGGCTGAGATGGCATGGCTTGAATGATGGATTTATTTTTGAAATAAATCACACTTGCTAAACTTAACATACAACTGGTGATATATCAACACTTGCAACACCATCCCGAGATGGTCTTAATGCTCTTCTCTAGTCTTGGATTACAACAAAATGTTATCCACAAACACTAAAACAAACTTGTCTAAATATTGTTGAGAACACTATTCATTAAGCACATGAATGCAGTTGGTGCATTGGTAAGTTTGAATGGCACCACCACAAACTCATAGTTTCCATACCTTTTTTTAAAGACTATCTTATGGATGTCCTCATTCTTGATCCTAACTTGCTGATATCTAGATCTCAAGTCAATCTTAGAGAAAATTGTAGCTCCTATGAGTTGATTGAAAAGGTCAACGATCCTGGGAAATTGATACTTATTCTTGATGGTCATCTTGTTTAACTATCGATACTCAATACACAGACGCAATGTACTATCTTTATTCTTCACAAAAAAGGCTGATGCTCCCCATGGGGAAACACTCGACCTAATGTAACCTTTATCTAACATCTCTTTCATCTCTACCTTCATCTCCACCAATTATGGTGTTCTCATCCTATAGGGTACTTTTGATGTTGATACCACTCTAGGTACAAGGTCTATTGAAAAATCAATACCCCTTTTAAGAGGTAGTTCAAACACCTCTTCTGAAAACATATCCTTGAACTCCCACAACACAGGGTGATCTCTAGCCTTCAACTCCTTTCATTAAGCTGAGTTAAACACTTGTATTTCATACAAAGGGAATCCCTTTCTACTAAATTTCTTAAGTTGCAATGCTGATATTTGTCTAATTGAAACTGGCTTTTGAATGCCTTGAAAAATTCTTGCATTGCCTTCTTCATCTTCACATTCTAGAGTCTTCTTGTAGCAGTTCGATTTTGATCTGTGAGTTTCCAACCACTCCATGCCTAATAACACACCATATGATCCTAATGGTAGGATATTCAAGGATTCTTGATTATGCAGTCCACTCATTGTAAATGGGAAATATTCTATCACCTCTGCCACTTTCCTCTTCATCCCTGTGGCTAACAGAACTAACCATGCATATGCACGTTTCTTTCTCTGTATGGAACATGCTTCAACAAATTGAGGTGAGACATAACTAAGGTTAGATCCAGAGTCAATTAAAATACAAATGGGTTTCCTAGCAATGATACCTGTCAACTCCACTACATAATCTTAGTGGTTTACTTGCTGATTTTCCACAGCTGCATATATCCTGGGCATGCTTATGGTCACATCATTGACAATAGATGCCTCCTGCACATGGTAAACCCTTTTACTGTCCTGCTGCCTATGAGGGAAATCAATCAACAAATGTGGATCTCCACAACCCTAGCATTGCAAAGGTCCTCTCTTTGATTTCTTTGCTCTTTCTCTTGCCTGCTCTGTTGGCTTGTTTCCACTTTGAGATGGAAGGTTAGGTTGATGCAAACTTATGCTCAATTGACCAAATTGAGCTCCTTTATTCAAATTATTAAATGAGAATTATTTGAATCACTTCTTCTGAAATATGACTTTATCTTTCCTTTTCCATTCCTTGGAAGGCTCTTGCTTATGTTTAGATTGATCATAACAACACTTGGCCTTCCTAATGGTATATTCCAATGTCTTTGGCTTATCAAATTCAATTTAGTATTGATAGGACTATGAAAATCCACTAAGGAAACACTATATCCTTGATTTCTCATCTTTGAGGTAAGGAACATACCTCAATAGCTCTAAAAACATATTGGCATATGCATCCATAGTAAGTTGTCCCAACTTATGGTCATGAAATTCCTTGATATTGTCATCAAAGTACTTCTTCGATAGGTAGGCATTCCTAAAATACTTCTCAAATTGATTCCAATTTAGATTGTTCTATTTCAATCCGTTGAATTCTTTGAGGTATTCCCACCATATGGAGGCCCCTCCATTAGGATTGAATATGGAAATATTCAATTTTGTATCGTCCAAGTAATTATGTACCTGAAAATACTTCTTTGGTCCCAACAACCAAGCCTCGACTTCTTCTCCCTTCTTGATTTATCCATAAAAGGTAGGAATCTTAGCCTCCTTGTATTCTTTAGTTAGAGAACTCTGTGAATGCCTCTTTTTCTTCTTCATGAGAACACTTGTCATAATGTCACTGTTGGACAACTCCTCAGAAGTAGACTTCCTATTGAAGGATTATGTGGAAATGCTTCCACCAGATCAACACTTCCTAGCATCCCGATGTCCTTTCTTGGAAGAACTCCTTCCCACATTGCTATGGATTGGTCCATGATTTTGGACATCTGAAGGGGTTTTCAACCTCTCTGATTGTTGTAACTTTGCATTACTAGTGGCTGGACCTTGTTTCATATGATTATGAATTTCTGATAAACTCTACAGTAACATTGCATGGGCTCTCATGAGCCTCTCATTGTCTGCTTTCAGACTTCTGTCAGTGGCTACCAAATTTGGAGGGGTTTCTCTGGTCCTCCAACCATCAAATTCCTCATCTCTAAAATGTGAGGTGTATTCCATGCTATGTTGCAAGATTCACCTCTACTTGCCTTTCAGTATACCCTACGTCTTGAAACAACAAACCATTGTTAACCATTGCATCAAACAATCATGTTAAGTATGCATTCTTGGTGAAATTAAAGGGTGTTTTGCAAACATTCAAGCGGTCTTGGTAACCCATTTAATCCTAAAGTTTGAACTCTGCTATGATACCACTCTGTAACACACCCGAACCCCTAACTCTATCTTAGGCTGGGGGGATGTTCGTTTTCCTCTTTCTCTTGGGCATGTACTTGAGATTTTTCTCCTTGGTTTTGGGTACCTCAATTTTTTAATGAGAACTTCTATTAACATAATTTTGCGGTATTAAATTATACTTATTCAAACCCCAAATCTACCAGCAAGACTTCCCCCCCTTACTGAGCTTGATGAAATGACAAGGGATATACACACCCTCAATCAGACGGTTAGATTCGCTTCTCACCATCATATCAACAATATAGGGAAATTCAAACTTCTCCCTGTCGGAATACTCGATTGATAAGATCGACATCTTATCCAACAACTTCATTTTGATGGATCACCCTCATGGATCCAATGATCCTTGGACTCAGAGACCAACGACCCTGACCTATCAATTATTAAACTTATACAACAATTATCCACTGTCTCTTCATCTATTCCTTAGGTGATAAAGTGGGACTCATGATGATCCTACGACTAAGGTGTACGTTTCCCTTGTCATCGATCAATGGTCCTTCTTTACTCTCAGAGTTTCTCACCATCAGAGTGCATTCACCTCGATGCCATGAACCACACTGACTATCTCATTCTGACTACGCATGCTGTGATAGATTTAACTATTCTCATTCACCTCATCTAATGATTCTCATTCACCTCATCTGACGGTCCAAGTTCATTTGGTGGTTACAACTGCTCAACATTTAATATCCCTAGGATTTCTGCCTTGGTTCAAATCTTATGCAAATCAACGACTGAGATTATATAGGACGCCTCTCGACAGATCAACGGTCCTTAGAATCCTTCGTCATCAGAATCCCGATTCATGTCCCCTTTTGTATTTTGACCATCTCCCTTCCGACGAATATTTGCGTGTC
>ML790942.1:182286-204093 GCA_009831015.1 Picea engelmannii
TTTATATTTTATTAAATGTTCTGCATACATACAAGTACAACAACAGGCTCCTGGCCTTCAACACTTAGGCTCCCTGGCCTAACAAATACATAAGTCTCCAGCTTATAATAACTTGGCTCACCAACCTATAAAACATAATCACAATTCCTTTCAGAACTTGGTTTACAACGGGGCTCGGCCTTGGGGACACTACAAGACCCCATGCCCCCCCTGCTCCCATACCAACGTATAGTACATGGGACCAATTTTGCAAAGAATATAACGCATACCTAACAATCAAATGATACGATAGGTACAATCTGTTTTTATTTCATTCTCCATGTAGTTGAGCTATCTGTACGACCTAACTACCTTATTTAATTAACTTATGCCTAACACTTTATTAGTCACTTATAATAAATGAATTTTACATTACATTTATTTCATTTAATTATGCATTATACTTCAACACCCCCTCTTAACATTACAATGCAAACCTAGATTAGTAACCAAAACATAAAAGGAACCAATATTCTTAAGTAACTTTACTTCTCCATAGTTTGGGATTCATGAGGAACTCCATCGAGGTGTCTCATTACCCTCATAAGGAGTATTCCCAAATTATTTGAATTCTCAAATTCTCAAACTGCTAAATTAATTCACATCTCTAAATTCTTGAGTTGTTGATCTCCTCAAATTCTTGAAGCAATGCAATTCCCAAATTCTTGAATTTATTGGAAAACAATCCATATTGAGTTAAACCTTCTCTAATTCATTCTTGTTATGGAAATTAAATTACTTAGAATAAATTCACAATCAACTTTTGTCACCATCATTTATTACCTTTGTTTTATTGATGTTATACCAATACTTTGATTTCTTTTTTATCCCTCTCGATAATAGATTTGGACTGAAGATGAATCTACACTAGTTTTAGAAAATCCTTTGACATATTACTTAGAATCAAGATATGCAAAACACTAGAAGAAATTGGTATCCCCTCTAAGATGCACAATGCTATGATTAGGCTCTATGAAAAAGGTTATTGTTAAGATGAAATGTAATAATGAGTGTTTAATGGAGATTAATTGTAATATTGGTGTTAAGAAATGGTTCTCCCTTTCTCCCACACTTTTTGGAATCTATATTTGTTAAGATTAATAAATCTTTAAAAGAGGAAGGATGCATTGGTATCGACATGATTAAAGTCATCATCATCCTTCTCTTTACTCAGGTGATATTCTTCTTTTTGCAAAATCTATTGAAGATATCACAAGTAGCTCATAGTTCTATAACAATTCTACACTTGAATTATGAAGTTACCATTAAAGTAATAAAACCAAGATTATGATAATTAAATATAAACAAAGAATTAATTATCCTTTAATTTTGTATGACGATCACACCCTTGAAAGGGCGCAATTTCACAAGTACTTAGGTATTGAATTCAATTTCAAGTTGAACTAGAACCACAATGTCGAGAACATAATCATTAGTGGTTGAAAAACTTGTTAAGGGCTTGAAAAAAAGTGTAGAAATGCTAAGCTCTAGGACTAGAAGATGAAAACATTCCTTTTCAACACTTTAGTTATCTCAATTACTCTTAACAATTATGAATTTCAGATGTAAAACATCCTGCATGAGACTTGGAATAAAATTGGGCAAATCAAAAAATACTTTTTTTTTTCATAGAATCCGGTGGATTTTTTTACATAAAAAGGCGTGGTCGAAACCACTTTGTACAAAATGTGAACCAACTGTCATGGAAAAATTCTAGCTATGGAAAAGCCATTAACATCCAAAATTCAGTCCTTCTACTATTCCATATCCAATATCTAGAACTACTAGTATTCTGAACTATCTATATTCGGTAAAATATACTATTTATACAATCTGAAAAGCATAACATACTAAAAAAAAAATTTGTAGCTTAACTTTGTCCACTGTCCTTGTCTAGCTTGTCGATGTCCTCAGTAGGATTAACTGGGACATTTAAATATGGTATATTCACCATCATTGGGGCTTCCATGCCATTTACTGACTCGCCCAAAGGAGACAGATTAGAAACCACATCCCTCTGTGCCAATTGCTGCTTCATTGTTTCCAGTTGGCTTCTCAGAGTGTCCACTTCATCCTGTAACTGGCCAATCATTGTTCTATGTTGTACCAATGTGTCCAAGGCAAAAGTAAGGGTTGAACTGAGGGAATTGACCTTAATAATTAGTCATTTTCTCTCCTCAAACTCAATTTCCTCTACGTCCTCTGCTTCCTTCCAACTATTGTGCCCTTAATCCATACTGCTATCGTTTCTCAAAGTGGCTGGAAAATGTGAACACAAAAAACTTGACAGAGAGAGTGCAGATTCACTATGGTCATCTTCCTATAAAGGCCTGCTTCAAATCCATATCCAGATTATGTCCCACAAGGTGGCCATGTGAATTCAGAAATTTGATGACGTCTCCTCCCAATTTTGGCCGCATAGACTGTACTTTCCGGTCTGATCCATCTTCACCCATCATTACAGAACTCCTCTCTAGTGCCAAATCCAATAGATTGGGAACATAAATAGGCCCAGAGCATACCATCCTCTGAGAGCAGCGATAACACCCACGATAATTTATTAATGTTATCTTGTGAATGGACTTCTGGAAATGACCATATAAAACCTAATACATGCAACCACCACACGAAAGAGAGGAACGATCCACGCGGCTAAGACGAGCCCTATCTAAATGTAACATCATAGCTATAGGGGTGTTACCATATAGTCTACTTCTTCAACCCTCATGAGACCAGGGGCCATACCAATTGCTCTATTTTCCAAAACATCTGCTACTAAATTATGGTGTTGATAAATATGGTAAAAATAAACCTCAATACCAAGCAATGAGTTCCTTATCCTCTCAATAAGGTTTTTCAATCCTATGTCTTTCTAGGAAGATCCCAACACAAAGTATCTAATTGTGTTTTTAAAGTCTCCTACAATGTTCAATTCAGTGATTTTCTTCTGTTTTTCCATCTGAATCCCTTGATATACCACATATGCTTCAACCTTATTATTAGAGGTGATACCAATATTCCAATAATAATTCAATTCTCGATTTCCTATAGGGTCATAAAGTACCCCTCTCGCATATTCCAAAAATACTTTATAATTTTAAAATTAAATGCAACACTTTATCCCATTATTTTGATTGAAGTTGGATTTACTTCCATGGAGTCTAAATCCATGATTAGATATTTAGATTATAAATACAAATTGCTCAAGTTGAACAAAGATATGCTTCCCATTATTCATTTTAGCGTAAGCAATAACCACCACATGATTAAAAGAGGTTGGAATAGAGATAATGAGGCTTAACCTAACTATTGGAACACAAAATAAGACGATCAAGTTAATATGATTGAAAATATGAAATTTTACATCCCTTTGAAGTTTAAGTATAATGCCTAAAATAACAATGAAATCACTCATAAGTACACAATAAAATACTACAAAGTCTTCATACATCGTAATTTGCTCAATCAAAACTATTTTTCCAATATTGTGAGATTAGATAACAAACTAATTATTTCCAAATCTATGACCAATTCTCATGATCTCAATAGTGAAACTGGTTGTTGAGTTGGTCCAAACACAACTTGAGATGAGTGAATTTATAAAATTTGTGTTACATAAAAGCTTTACAATAAGCCAATTCTTATAACATAATTTCTCGTTAATGATATAAGACATAACTTTACCTACTTGCATGAATTAATTACTCTTTAAAACCTCTTTATTTATGAAACTATAACAATCTTAATACTTTTAATTTTACCATATTCATATATAAAAATGTCACTTCAAAAAATATCAAATATAATTTGTTGTAATTCTCACAATAAAACCTATTAATCCTAACTGAAGGTTAAAATTTACACATTTCCTTATGTTACTTTTTATATTCCCTTCGATAATCTCACACAATATGAAAAAGACTATCCCAAATTCCCACACAATAAACATGAAGGAGGGCTTACTAGCATCATCCATATTCTCAACAAATCTAGGATATCAAAATAAATGTCATTAAAAGGTGTTAATTTGAATATATAAGGATGTGCACGAACATAAAATCATAAATGTACCTTGTGCATTATTAAAAAAAATCAAAGCCAAGTTTATTTTTTTATTATATGAAAAAATAGAAGAGATATTTTATTTGCGTAGTGGGTGACTTTATAAGAAGTAAGTAAATTTTATGGCATACTTTTTTCTGCCATAATTTCATAAAATGAAATATAAAATAATGTAATAATTTTTTTAATCTAACATTGATGTTCTCAATAGATTTGATTTCAAGAGTTTCATAAACTTTATTTATTATTTATTATTTTTAATTACTCAATCAAATCTTTACAACTTTTGCAATTGTAATTTTGTTATTATTTATTTTAAAGAATATACTAATTTTGCAGTATCTAATACATCTTTGATGTAATTATGTATTTGTATATAGGATAATGTAACATTATAAGCACTTCGTTTTCAATTTTTCCTTATTTGTAAAATAAGAGTTGACATTTGTTTCGATTTATATTTGTCCATGGTAAGAATTTAATTTGAGTTAACAAATCGTATGTTGTTTATGCATCTAGATTTTCTATTGAAAATATTGTTATTTAATTTTTAAGTAATCATTGGATTGATTACACATTATAGAATCCAATTTAATAGTTAATGTAATCATAGAATCCAATTTAATAGTTAATGTAATCATTGGTTGTTCTACATTTTTTTCTTTTTTTTTTCTTACCAGGTCTTAATTGATCAATGGTTCATTTGACAAATTTACCTTTTCAATTTTACATTTTTTAATCCATTACAATTAGGCATGGTATTAAGATTTATATTAACTTGTTGCAAACATTGCTTGGGGTGGTAACATGTTCATGTTTATATGTATTGTTTTAGTTATATAGGTCATAAATTGACATAATACTTATCTTTCTAATGGTTGTTGGAAACATGCCAACGAATTTTCTCATGTGTTCACATGCACATGCATTTAAGCTAAATTAGGAATGTGCATACATGCACTCATTGCAAGCAGGTTGTGTAAATTGTGTAATCTATTTATGAACTGTTTGTGTAACTATGTGATCTATTCATGATCAGTTTGTGTAACTGAGTGATAGATGTTATATATATGACCATACCCATAGAGGTGAGAGTGCAATGTGTGTGTGAGGAGATGATGGTTGTATGCATGAGATTGGCTATTATAATTCTCCCTTGAATAATAAGAATACCGAATATCATTTCCCATGGTTTTTTTCCAACATTGGGTTTCCACATAAATCACTGTGTCAATTGTGTGATTCTTGTTCTTGGTTTTATGCGTGTTTAATCTTGCTTGTAGATACTCTAGTTTTTTTATTCTCTGTTTTGATTCCGCTACCTAACAATTGGTATCAGATCAGGTTGAGGATGTACAATAGGTAAACCAAGGCGAATTGTGTACATATTTCCAGATATATTTTGAGAACAAAGGATGTGATTGAGTGGGTTTTGAGTCATTGATGTTCCCAAAATCAGTGCACCTGGTTTGTGCACCACAAATCACTCTCCCATCCACAATTAATTAGAGCTATCTCCAAACTCAACGCTACCCCACAAGCTTAAGAGAGCGCTGATCTAAAAACAAATTGCGATGAATTAAAGCTTTTGCGATGGTATGAAGTTTTTTTGTCTTATTAGTCCCTGCCATAGGCTAGAGGGACTATAGCGATGATAAATCGTTGACCTGGTATTAGATTTTGCATTGACCAGAAATATTTCCATATTGTGTATTGTTGGAACAAGGGAAGTGAAAACATCGATTTTTATATAATAAAAAGTATCATGTTTGTCAAGATATGATTGGACAACGAATCAGAGGTCTTATTGCCGCCTTCACTATTCCCAATGTTAAATATGTTGGCATATTCAAAGTATTTGGTAGTATATGGTCTTTTTGAATCATATATTTTATTATGCATTGGTCGAAGGTGGATTAATGCTAGCATTAGTTCGAATGCTTCCCTTAGCATTTTCTGCTAGGTAGAATACATTCTCTACGATATTTCTATGTGTGATTTTTTCTTTATTGTTGCGTGCTTCGAGAGAACAGGCCTGCCACACTGCATATTTTCTTAAATGCTTGCACAGGCCTACGCCCTTTGAGGGTCCTGACAGTTTTAACTGTTTACCTAACAACTCTGGCAGTCTTAAATGTTTATTGTACAGATGCGTTGCAATACAATTTCGTTCATGGTCGACATCGCTGCTCGAGTGCTCGATCCTTGTTCGCTGCTTCGTTCCATGATTCTGGTTCTTATTTGATTCAACTTTGCAAAGTTGAGGTCCTACACTTGCAGTTCGAGCTCTTCATGGTTGTTCATTGGTTTGTTGTTCTTCAAATTTGCAAGCTGTTGGACCTGTTCTTGCGGTTTGCAGTTTTTTTGGCGCTGAGCTCTCGTCATCCTTTGTTGACGGATAAGTTTCCCTGTTCTTGCTGTTTTCCAATGGTGGGAGTTCATGCCTCCAAATTCTGTTGCAGACCATCTTTGTCTGTGCTCTTAGTTTCTGTTCCTGGAAACCATGCGTCTTCATATGCTGGCTGTCGCATCCACAGGTTTTCCGAAAATTGCAATGCAGAGGGATTTACGAAAAGTAGTTGGGAGCTATCAGAAGAGGGAACCATCGGGCGGGGTGTAGATGCAGGGTATGCTTTTATTCTATTGGTTGGAAAACTGTGTCTACCTATTCTCTTTCTGCTGAGTAAAGTTATGGTTTTATTTATTTTCATTCTTTCTTCTGTTTGGTTAAGTTTCCAGTGTCAGTCTATTTTCTTCTCATCTGGTATGGGGAATAGGGGGGATTCAAGTTGCGAAGAAGAAGGTTGAAAGATACATACGGGGATTGGTGCGCTATTTTTCTTTCCTTTTTTATTTTGCTACCTTTTATTTTTTTCCCTTGCTTTTCTCTGTTTTGATAGAAACTGAAAGTATGTAGCAAACAACTTGAAAATGATAGTTGAAGAGATGAAAGAAGTAATATATGTTGAGTCGTATGAAATAGATACACAATCCATTATACATGACATCATTGACGTGGTTTTGCATAACAATGGGATTTTTAGATTGGATGCATTCTCGTATACTGTTTGGGATTGGATTTTCGATACATTCCAAGTTCTATTGCATTTCCAGTGTTTGTCGACCGAGCTGCACAATGGATTGATAGATTATTTCTTGACTTGTTTTAAAAATGGCGATGTTGGGGCTTTGCAGTCCTATGAATATGAACTGGAATATGATTTTCTTTGGCAGTTTCATGGAATACATGATGTCGCAACACATTTTTCAAAGATGCGGTTGTCTGCATCTCCAGTTCTGCCTGCACAACAGAGGGGACTTTGGGGAGATACGTTTTGTATACTGTGGCTGTCTAACTGGTTGAATATATCAGTTATATGATCATTGACAAGAAAAACAAGATATCTACTATTCAACAAAACTGCATCTGACAATCCATATTTCATCTTGTTCCATGACGCCAATGCCCTCAATGGCCATTATGAACCACTGCTGTACAGAAAAATTTCCATATGCAATATAAAAGGTCCTCATATTTACTTGTCCATTATTTGCAAAGACCTTCAATTGCAATGGAAATGGATTTTGCATGGCATAGATTGCCATGGTTTATAGTTGGCAACAAATGTTGTGTCTTGCTGTGGAGATAGTTTGTTCAATGCAATTTGCTGTTTGGTGGCAGCGAAGTTCGATGTTCAATCACTGCGGCTTTACACTGTACAATCCTTTTGCAATGTGATTATAGGCGGAAACCAACAGGATTTTAGGTGCTTGCATCAACACCTTTGCCCATATCTCGTAGAAAATATGCCGACAGTTGGAAGTTGGCAGGAATACCTTGTGAACATGGTGCTTCCATATGAAAAAGGGAATATGGAGGGTTGCAGATTTTGTTTGTAATGGATGTCTATGATAATCAGGGTGAATATCCAGGTCTGGTTTCCCTTACCAGATGGCACTGTCCATTCCTGGGTTACCGATTCAAATCATGATCGAACGATTGACATCCTCTCATTGAAAACATATACAACACATATCCCTTATGAACCTTTTCTTGGACATATCGGTAGTTTAGGGTTGACTATCCATGCCACCCAAATGATATCAAATCTGCATACGCGTGGAATGATTTTTAGTGAAAACGAGACTCCTCCCGGTTGCGATATGGGCAGACAGGGCTTGAACAAAAAAAATGCGTAAAATTCATGACAGTTGTGATGAGGCCATAGAGGGCTTAAACAAAAAACGTAGAGTAAGTTATCACAATTTGAAAAAAATTATTCGTCAAATTCGTCTGACTTGTGATAAGGCCATAGAGGCCTTGAAAAAAAAACGTAAAGTAGTTTCTGAGAAGCTGGGTGAGAGTGAAATTCATCCTAATTGCCACCATCTCATCCTGCCCTTTGGCAAGAAACCTAGAGTAAGTTACCACAACTTGAAAAAGGTCACGTGCGAGAGAAAAAAATACATTGCTATACTTCCTTTTAGAGAGAAACTCACATATCACAATGCAAAGAAATTTGTTTGTGCAGAACATAACATAAACAGGTGCGATCGCATATCCCAGAATGGTCATGCAACTGTGCCAATTCATGGTCTACAAGAAACACCATGTAGTAGTACCAATGAAAACCAGGAAATAGTTTGCACCCATACTTCCATGCGAAAGAAAAATGCAAGACAGACCTACATGAAACAAATGAAAGACACTCCTTTCATTGCATGTGCAATTTGTGAACAATTGAATTTTTCAAAAAACAGTAAGTCTTTCATGCATGATTTGCAAGCAGAATACCTCTGGTTGACAACACACGATAAACCATTTTCCAGTGGGAAAGTTTTTCTTCCATGCAAACGATCGGTTGAAAATGGAAAACTGCCACAGTTTGCAACCCCCGAGCGAATAAGATGTAATACACTACTAGCATATGTAAGTGCACTTACAGAACTTGAGGAGAGACTTGTGTCTCTGCGAATCTCATTTTCTCAAATCAGACCTTGGGGCTATAAACGACCCTAGATGGGCTTAACAAGGTCAATTATTAATGTGCCTGTTCAGTTAGATGTAGTGCAAAAAGTGTTTCCATAATTCATTAACAATACAATTACAATTGCTGTGGCTCTGAAAAGACGCTTGCGATACAAAAATGTGTATTAGACAGGCAAAGTACGTGTGCATGCTATTATGAAAGCATTAAAGGAATTATGTTCCAGGGCCCTGTACAAAGCAGAGAACATTTGTATAAATGGCATTTGGAACAATGTTCTCACAGAAGAACATGCCAACTCTACAAACACTCTCAAAAATCCTAGTGATTTTGATACAGGTGATGAATCGGAGAATGAAACACCTGCTGAAACATTGGTGCATGGATTCACTGATTCACAGTGCATTCGTGACTTGCAAGACAAAATTGTTGAAATTGCACCTGGCGAAGGGCAACATCCACTTGGAATATTCAAGGACAAATTCACTGAGGAAATGAACTTTCCAACACTCTTCTATGGAGATCCACGTGGCATTGATATTACAGAATGATTCAATTATCATAAAATAGTCCGATGGGAGCTGCTACATTCAAGCGGTTCCTTCTCCTATCACATAGCAAATTTGTTTTTCAAAACAATGCGCATAATAATAGAGCAAGTTCTATCCCGCATGTGGGTCTGAATAAGAAAAAAGCCAGTTACAAGGAAGAAAGTTATTGGCCAAGGATGTGAAGTACAAAGTGAACCTAGAAAAAATTCTGAAATCTGATATTGGATACATAGATTTCAAGAACATCCACACCTCTCCTGACTATTTGCAACAAAACAAAAAAAATATTTTTGCAATGATCCGACAATTGGGCCCGCCAACATTTTTCATCACATTTACAAGTGCAGAGCATTGCTGGGATCCATTGGTGGCTGCCGTATCTGACCTACATAGGAACAGGAAACGTAAAAAAGAAACCGATACACTGGAAAATAATGACATTGACTACCTCATAAGAAAAGACCCGGTGACATGTACTCGATACTATAGACATAAAATAAATGCTTTGAGACAATTGATATGCCATGATGAAATGTTTTTTGGAAAAATATCGGACTACTTTTTTGTGACTGAATTCCAGAATAGGGGAAATGAACATGACCACGCACTGTTGTGTATAGAGGGTGCACCGGTCTATGGAGCTGATAACAATTCAGAGATCGAACAATTTGTGGATAAATACATAACATGCAACATAGATCATTTGGATCCAGAACTTGCGAAAGTCCATAGACATTACCGTACAAGAAGTTGTAGAAAATGAAAAAACTTGCATTGCAGATACAACTTTCCCATGCCGCCAATGAGAGCTACATGAATCATAGAGCCAGTTAGTGTAGAGAACAATGTTGTTGTTGAGAAATCTAAATCCTTGTTCGCATTTCTAGAACAAGGAGGATTTGACAAAATGATGAGCTTTGATGCCTTCTTGACACATTTAAATCTATCAGAAGATGAGTACATCCAAGCCATACAATGTACGCTTAGGAAACCAACACTTTTCCTTAAACGAAAACTCTCCCATATTTGGAACACCAATTTCTCCAAGGACATGCCAGTTATGTGGAAAGAAAATACAGATGCACAGTACATGCTGAATGCATATGCTGCATCATTGTATTGTACCTCATATATGATGAAAATTGACAAATCTATGACAAGTGCATTCAAAAAAATATGCAAAGAACATGAAAGAAGTCATATTGATGCGATACAAATGATACAGACACTTGGCAATACATTTCTTAATCTTCAACAAATGTTTTCTCAACAAGCAGTTCACATTGCCCTTTCCTTGCCCCTCATTTGTAGTTCAAGAAAATGTGTCTTCATAAACACATCTCCACCTGAAAAGTGCACATTTGTGCTTAAACCACCGATTTTGCTGCAACAAGAGCCTGACAATTCAGAGGATGTAGTATGTCATTCTGTTATTGATTATTACGTCCAATTTCCATCTCCTATTAGGCATATCTGCTTAGCAGAATTCGTATCACATTACAAAAAAAATGGTACACCCATATCAAAAAGAAAAAAACCCTCTGTGATACGGTTTGTCAAATACAATAAACATTGTGACTATGGAAACTATTGTAGAGAAAAACCGTTGTTGTACATTCCGTTCAATGAAAATGAAGAGACATTAATACATAACTTCTCTACATGGGAGGCTGCATATGTTGCATTTGAGACTATAGTGCACATCAATGAAGCTAGATTTAGCTACAATGTTAATCCAACATGGGGTGATCTAGAAGTTGCACTTAATGACCTATAAAACCATGGCGATTATGATGAGACATTTAGAAACCCAAAAACAACCAGAACTCCTTCTGATTCCTTTGACTTACAAGTGAATTTGCCTCGTCCTCCAGCGGTTGGAAGTGAAAAACATATCAATCTTGGTTTTCAAGTTACAAAACATCCTTTCCTAATTGAAAATAATGAAAACCACAGAATAAGACGTCTGTTGAATCAAGAACAACAAACAATTCTAAAGGACATTGTTCTTAAAAAACGCTTGAACATGAATAGTCCTGTGCACGTGTTCCTTACAAGCGGAGCAGGAACATGCAAGACATTCACAGCGAAAGGATTGTTCCAAATGCTTATACGAATCTATGATTCAAACAATTCCTCTGATCCTATGAAACCAAAGGTCCTAATAGTTGCGTACACAAGAAAAGATGCATACAATGCTGGTGGAACAACAATCCACTCTGCATTTTTAATGTCTTTTAACAAGTCACAGTTTCTTCCACTTAGCAAGGAAATGTTGGATACATTATCTAAGCTTTATGAGGAACTCCAACTTGTCTTTATAGATTAAACATCTTTGATTGGGAGTCGATTCTTGTATTCCATTGACAACCGACTAAGAAGCATAAAACATGTGCAGACGAAATACTTTGGAAACATTGACATGATATTCTATGGGGATCTTTACCAGGCACAACCCATCCAATGTTCTTTGATATTTGAACAACCTACCGTTAAAATGGAAACAATCACCTATGAATTCTGGAGAGACAATATTAAATGCTTTGAGTTGCATACTACAATGCGCCAGACAGATGAAACATTCATTGCAATTCTGAATAGAATGCACACAAACAACCAAACATATGATGACTTGACCTATATCAATTTGAGGTGCTTACGGCCTACACCAATAGACCCAACGTTCCCTTTCCTGTTCTACAAAAATAAGGATGTTGCAAATCATAATAGCCACATGCTATCGCTCATGCCTGGCAATGATATCATCATCAATTCGATTGACTTGGAAGAGGACAACCATGGAAATGTGCCATGTCATGAACATTCAATCACTTTACCTTTGCAGCTTGTACTGAAATTAGAAATGCTAGTTGAAATATATGCCTGTAACTATGATTCACATGATGGATTGGTGAATGGTGTAGATGGAATACCGAAAGGCTATACAAAGACAAAAAAAGTGGATGTCCTTTGGATTAAGTTCCATGAACACTGGAAGAGATTGGACACCTATTTTGCGAATATCAAATCCAGTATCGACATGAACAAAGACAGGTCGACTGAAGATTCGAAAACAATTTCCCATTAAACTTACATGTGCACGTACATTCCATAGATCACAAGGACTATCACTTGATAATGTTTCATTTCATCCTGTTGGAATTCAGATACATGGACTTGTATACACATCACTGTCCCATGTCAGAAGCATAGACTCTTTGTATTTACTAAGTCCTCTCACAAAAGATAACTTCAAAGTGAAACAGAAAGTTGATATTGAGATGGAACGACTCAGGACCACTACAAAATGGCATCTGCATTATGATTACCAATCCATACAAACAAATTCATTTGTATCAATTCTCTTGCTTAACAAACACAACTTAAATGCACACATGGATGATATACTGAATGAATATGATTTAATGCAATCCGATATTCTGTGCTTGCAGGAAACACACATGGCATTATGCATGCAGAACAAACACTTCCCAAATCACAATTTCATATCAAGTTACATTACACATGGGGTGATGATACTGGTGAAAAAACATGTACCAATTTTGGACCATATAAATATCTAAGAAAAGAATGTTGAATTGGTGCTTGCAAATTTTTTTTCCCATGAAACAGAAGTTGCAATACTGAATCTGTATGCTGCTCCCAATGCAACATTCTCCAACATAGTACATGTTATTTCCAATGCATTTGGCCATTTCCATCTGAACGAACCCATTGTACTTGTAGGAGACTTCAATATTGACATGCTACAAAATATTGGTAGAACAAAAGAATTGGAAAACTATATGTGCAAATACAATCTCCGCTTTTTTTTGAACAATACAGGCCATCTACAAAACTCACTTATTGACCATGTCTGGTCCAATGTGCCCATTCCTCAATACAATATATTTGTCTTAGACACATATTGGTCTGATCACAATACAATTGGTATTGCACTTGACTTATGACATATACATCAAACTTATTGCAAACTCATATTTCTATGTTTCAAAGCATATCTTGTATCCCTCATTTCTACACATATCTTTCTGGTGAGCATACAGACCGTGTTCTACTCGAATTATAAAATATACATTGTGCAAAAAAAAAAAAAAAGGTACACCCTCCCAAAAACTATTTGTGACTCTATTCATATTATTCTTTTTTTTTTTTTTTGTATATGTACATAGTAGTTGCCTTTTTCTTAACATCTGAACTTATGTTCATATCCCTTTTGTTTCGTACTTTTGTTGATATAAACNCAAAAACTATTTGTGACTCTATTCATATTATTCTATTTTTTTTTTTTGTATATGTACATAGTAGTTGCCTTTTTCTTAACATCTGAACTTATGTTCATATCCCTTTTGTTTTGTACTTTTGTTGATATAAACAAAGAAGAAAACTAGAGGGTGCAAAGAACTCCTACCCAGAGATGTAGAGGAATCCATGCAAAGGTGCATTCTTTTTCTGCCCGTGTTCCATAGTAAACAATTTTTCTTTTACTTTCTCTATATTTGTCAAACTTGTTTGCATGTATGATTTATTTTATTTTATTTTTTATTTTTTGCGCCGAGAGGCCGCTATGCTGGACGTCCTCCATCCAGCAGAAATGCAATGTTGAGCCAGCCAACCCGCAAGTCCACTTGTCAATATGTATATCACCCAACTATGACTGCTATTTGCAGGACACAGAACATTAGAGGCACAATGTACAACCCGCAAGTGTGCGATCCAAATAAGTGACTAAGTATGGAATAAGGGATCCGTGCATATTTGGTATGTAGTGCTCATTTCTGGGAGCTCGCCAACCCTAGAGTCTGCCAATTTGGATATTGTGGAAATGACTATAAGTAGAATGTACAGCCGGCTAGCTCGCAAATCCGCTTGTCAATTTATTATCATAAGCAATTTGCTAGGCACCAAACAATAGAGGCATGTTTTTAACCCCACCAACTCGACAATGCGCGATCCAGAAACTGTACATGATCCATAAAATCTCAGCCACCCCGCAAGTCCGCTTGTCAATTTGTATATCGCAGAACTATATGTCCTATTTGTAGAACACAGAACAGAGGCCTATTTTTTGACCCCTCCCACCCGAGAACCCGCAAGTATGGAATGCGATATCGGTACATGATCTATAAAATATAATGTCCATACTTTATAAATGTACATATTTAGTTTTTCCTCGTTTCTACAGACACTGATCTGGTAACCACAGAGTTGGTGTTGCTTAGCCAATTTTTACCCCACCAGTGCGAGAACCCAATTTCTATATGGCGGAAATCGACCCAATGTACAGCCCGCAAGTATGTATTGCTCGTTTGTGGGAGCATGCCACACCTGGAATAGAATGTTGAGAAGACCATCTCGTAAATCCTCTTGTCAATTTATTATCATAACCTATTTGTAAGGCACCGAACAATAGATCCCCGTTTTTGACCTCGCTATCCTGAGAACCCGCGATCCATAAACTCTGGATGGTCTATAAAATGTCAGCCCCTCCGCAAGTGTCAATTTTTATATCGCAGAACTGTGTGTGCTATTTGTAGAACACTGAACAATAGAGGCCTTCTTTTTAGCTCTCCCGACTGAGAACCCGCGATCCCGAATCTATAAAATCTCTTGTCCATACTTCATGAAGTATATTTTTAGTTTTGTCTCGTTTCTACACATACTCATCTGGTAACCGCAGAGTTGGTGTTGCACATGAATTATGAAATATGCACTGGAAATCGGACCGAGCCCTTTGGTTTGCTTAGCTGAACAATTCTGACTCATGCTGACACTCAACAGTTTCACCATGCACTTTCAGACTTGGCCATTCCTTCCTTGCTTTCTCTTCCCCGTGCCCATCACCTTCACACCTGTGCATAATAAGAAATACTGTGTATATATATATATGTGTGTGTGTGTGTCTTCTTTCTAAATATTTAATGCTAATAGGTCATCGTGCATGCAACGTCTAGGCTGTCATTGATGAGTGCAAGGCTCGAGAAGTTCTGCCATTAATGCAATTTTTGTGAAGGCTTTTCTTATCCCTTCCCAGTCTTAATTTCAAATGCCATGGAATTTCATTCACACGCCGCCAGCTTGCTTCCTTCACGAAACCTCCAATCTCTTCCTATTGGCGACGAAAGTCACTCCTGGATTGCGGCAGGAGCAGAGCCCGATGCCCATCAGTTTATGTCACGATTTGTGTATGAAAGGGGTGATCGAATGGAAGTAAACTCGGACGATATTGTTTCAACTCCGAAACTAGGCCAGTCATGCATGGGCAAGTGAGGTCTTAGGCATACTCCAGACAGTGAGTTGTAGTAAGGGTGAGTAGGGGGAAGACTTGTATCAGAGAGATGCAAAGGTCTGTTGTCAACATCAGGTTTCTAGCAGACTATAGGAGAATGCATTTAAACGCAAGGTCTTCTTACATTCAAACGCAAAAAACCAGAGAATACAATAGTGCCACAATAAATCCTTCATCATAACACAACTGCAATAATTCATGTGAATCAGTCAATCATGAACTCTCTCAGTATGAGATTAAAACTAGATGGAATAGGGAAACTGTCTTTCATTAAACAAGAGATCTTACATACAGATGCATAACCAGAGAACTATATTGTCTGTTAAAACATTACAATTGGGAGCTTTGCTCTACCATCGATAACTTGAAAAATATCAAAACTAAGTATATATACTCCTAAGCATTTTCCCAACAGAGGCCTACTGGACTTTTGGGACGAGGAGTCTCTTCAATCAAATCTAGCCTGCACTTCTCTGTCATACACCACCTTAATTCTGCATGGCTCGCGCCAGGGGGTAGCTGAGCCCTTAAATGCTGAATTAGCGTGCGCAGGATTCTCTGGTGAGTCGAGGACTCAACGTGGATTCCATGAAAAGAACCAGTACAGAAGACCATATCAGGCAGGCTTTCGGCCGGGACACCCATACTTTGCAATTAATGAGTGAGGGGAGGTTTCAACCACCCTCTTTCTTATTCATTCATTCCCAGCAGGTATTAGGATCTAGATTACGTTGAACCGACATTTGGAGAACACAATGCCCCCTTCTGAAACTCAACTCGGCGCTTTTGGCCTCCCCTTTATACAGTCCTTTTTACTTTCTCAAGTGACCACGGGACGTGACCCTACGTCTATCTTCCAGAGTGCTTTCGGTGTTTTGGGGTTCGTGGATATGAAGGAGCAAGTCTTCTCACTTCGAAATCGTGATGGGAAAAATGCCGGGAGGACCTAACGGCCGCCACATGTCCCCCCACTGATCTGACGGTTCTGAACTGATTCGGAAATACTGCGGGCCCGGGTCCGAGACGCCTTCGATGCTTCGTGCTTCGGGGATATGAGAGAGCTGTTCCTTACGCTTTGAAATTGCGATGGGAAAAATGCCGGGAGGACCTAATCACACACCACATGTTCATCTAGGATGAATGGCTAAGATCACTCTCGGCGCTTTGGGGCCCGTCTCGTCAAATGATAAATATTAGCGCCCCTCCTTTAGGCCTGCTCCTCTGTGACCAGGCACCAAAACCATGGGCCTAATTCTGGGCGCTTTCGGCATTTCAGGATTCGAGGTTTTGAGAGGTGAAATGATGAGGTGCGCTTACCCCTCGAAGTCCCGAATGCCGATGTGACACGGATGTGCGCTGCACGTCCTTCAGATGCACGGCCCAGATAGTGTTCGCTATTATAAAGGGGATTCCCCCATTTACAAGCTCTCTTGATGTGACCTGGTGCTAGGACCGTGGGCTCGGCTCCAAAGGTTCTTTCGGCATTTCGCCGATCGACGATTTTAGCTGTGAAGAATGGGAGGCTCCTTGTCTCCCGAAACACCTATCCCCGATACGCCGACTGACTGCCACCTGTATCAACTGGATCGGACGACCCAGATTTGCCTTGAACTATTGGCACTATCCTTCGTGCTAAATCCTGGGCAACTTGGCAGCCCCGAAATCCTGATGCACGTCGATCAGTTTTGTAGGTGGATCTCGGCTGCTGACATCAAAACTTCACCCACTCGCTTGATTTGTTATCGGAAAAGAGATTCTCCCGCGTTGCGCTGGGGCGCTTCCCGTGTGACCTGCAGACCTGGGTATTTTTGAGCCCAAGACAAATAATGTCGCTAACATTAGGCTCCATGGGGGATAGAGTCATCCCTGTGATGCTCTAAGAACTCATTCTGTAGTTTCAGTGCCTTGCTATCGGGCTATGGAGTCATTTACTAAGCCGAAAATATACAAACAAAAAATGAACAAAGAACTAAAGGACAATATTTACAAACAAAGGGGCCGTCTAAGGCTCAAACAAAACATTTCTTCAGAAAATGCCCATTTACTGGGCTGTTGAAAACCTCTTCACCCTCCAGATCTTGCAACTGGTACGCGTTGTTTGAGAAGACCTTAGAGATTTTGAAGGGGCCGATCCATAGGGCGTCAAACTTACTGTGTTTTCCCTTATCCTGTCTGGGTGCATCCCACTTAAGTACCAAATCCCCGATCTTGAACTCCTTCTTCCTGACCTTCCCGTCAAAAGCTCGTTTAACCCTTTGCTGATGGCTATGAGATGTGTCCCTCACCTGTTCCCTAATTTGTTGTACTTCTACTATCTGATGAATCCTTCTAATCATATGATCTGGCTCTCCTTCATAATCTTGAAAGAACTTTGCCATAGCTAAGGCGAGCTGAGTGGGAAAAACCGCCTCTGGTCCGTAAACCAGCTGAAAAGGCGAGGTGCCCAGGGATTTCTTTGTTGTCACTTGAACAACCCATAAAGAAAATTTCAACTTCGAATCCCAGGTCCTTTTGTTGTCCTCCAATAGTCTTTTGATGATCCTTATCATGCCCTTGTTGGAGGACTCTGCTAAACCATTGCCCTGGGGATAGTAGGGGGTGGAGTGAATTAGCGAGATATGGAACTGCTCACAAAACTTAATGAGAGGCTCAGATTTGAAAGAAGCAGCATTATCAGTGACGATCCTGCTGGGACAACCAAATCTGGCTATGATATCTTCCAGGAAGCTGATAATTACTTTGTGGGATACTTATGGTGGGGGCAGCTTCTATCCACTTGGTGAAATAATCTGTTGCAGTCAAGATCCATCTGTGCTGGCCACTTGAGGGAGGATGAATTTCCCCGTCAAAGTCTAGCCCCCACTGTTGAAAAGGCGCTGAAGCTATCACATGCTTCAGTGGTAGTGGCCCAAGCTGCTGTTTCCCTGAGAAATTTTGGCATTTGATGCAAGCCCTGATTTCTTTGCTGACATCAATGAATAAAGTGGGCCAGTAATACCCAACATTGAGGATTTTGTGAGCTGTGGTCTTCCAGAAATAATGCCCCCCACAAAGGCCTCTGTGGAAATCAAACATAACTTTCTGGGCTTCTGGTGGGTTCAGACATCTCAACAGCACTCCTAGGGGGTCTCTCCAGTATAAGACTTGTCCAATGAGGCAATATCTGACTGCCTTGAACTTTAAAGCTCTTGCCTTACTTTTACACATTCCATCCGGGGGCTTCAACTCCTGCAGAAAGTACAAAATGTCACGATACCAGGCACACTCTGCCAGCAATATGCCTTCCTGAGAGCATTGACTGGGCAACTCAGCTTGCTGAATTCCTGAGCAGGTATTGATGAAACTAATGCCCAAGGATTCATAATTGGATTCAACCAGTAGCTTGGCTAAACCTTGCCCCTTAACCAACTTGGTGGGCTTTATTTCCAAGTCAAATTCCAGGATTCTAGCGATCCATCTGCCTCTTCTCCCATCTATATCGGGCTGCACAAGGATGTCCTTCATAGAAGCCGAAGGAACGTATGCAGTTACCTTTGAGTGCAAGACGTAGACTCTGAAATATTTGAGAAATTTCACTAAGGCATAGGCCTACTTCTCCATGATTTCATACCTGATCTCTTCATCTCTTAATGCCCTGCTAAAGAAGGCAATGGGTTGCTCCCGTCCTTCCTCATTTTTCTGCAATAATACTGCTGCTACCGTATCGAAAGAAGCAAAAGAAAAAACTAGGAAAGGTTTGGAATAGTCAGGACTAATTAGCACAGGTGCCTCAGTTAGTGCCCTCTTTATTTGGACAAAAGATTCCTTGGGTTCAGCGGTCCATTTCACTTCGTTTCCCTTTCTGAGCATGGCCCAGATGTGTTTTACCAGTTCAACAAAATTTGAGACGAATCTCCTAAGGAAATTAATCTTTCCTAAAAAGGCCTGGACCTCTTTTTTAGACCTGGGAAGTGACAGGGTTTGAATTGCCTCCACTCTGATGGGATCAATCCTCACTCCTTCCGCTGATACTATATGGCCTAACAACTTGCCCTCCATCATAGAAAATAAGGATTTGTTGGGATTTAGGGAGAGACCAAACCTACGGAAATTCAAGAAAACTTTCCTTAAGTGATGGCAGTGCTCTTTATCATACCTGGAGAAGACTGTGATGTCGTCTAGGTAGATCAATACAAACTGGTCTTTCTCCCCGATGAAGGCTATATCCATGGCTCACTGAAATGTTGCTCCTGCATTCATAAGTCCAAAAGGCATTTTGGCGTACATGAATGTGCCCCAAGGAGTGGTGAAGGCTGTCTTTTCCCTATCCTCAGGAATGAACGATATCTGATTATAGCCAGAAAACCCATCGATCATGGATATCCTGGATGCACCAGTTACCCTCTATAGTATGTGCTCCATCTTAGGTAGGGGGTAATTGTCTTTCTTTGAGCTCCTGTTCAGGTTCCTGAAATCGACACACAGCCTGATTTCTCCACTTTTCTTCCTCACCGAAACCAAATTGGCCACCCATTCGGAATATCTCAAGGGGATGATAATCTGGGCCTCTTGCAACTTCTTCACTTCTTTCTCCATGACAGGCAGCAACATGGGATTTATATGTCTTAGCTTCTGCCTAAATGGCCTAGCTTCTTCCTTCAATGGGATCTTGTGTTCAATGAAGGATGTGTTATATGTCTTAAGGTCCTCGTATGACCATGCAAACACATCAACAAACTCTCTCAGCAACTCAGTATATTCGGCCCTCTGTTCTCTGGTCAAACTGCTTGATAATTTGACAAACCTAGGCTCCTCCTGTCTGCCAATGTTGCATTCGACTGTATCAACATCTTCATTTGAAAACTTACCCTTTACGGCCACATCATTCCCATCAAACAGTATTTCTAAAGGGATTAGTCCCCTCGGAATGTGATTGCTAGGCAACTGAATAATCTGGTGATTAGCAATTTTATTTAAAAACACCTCAGGGTGAGGGTCACCTTCCGGGTCAGGATCCTGATCAATGTGCAAATGCAGAAAATTCATCAACAGATTGGAGAAAATTTTCGATTTCTAGGTCATCTTCAAATACCTTCCAATGCTTGACGTTATCCGGTACAGAGGGCCTATATCTTATTTCAACATCATATTTGACCATAGGCGGCAGAGGAACTTTGAGCAAACTAGCTGAGACAGCTAAAGAATTGGCTGAAGTATTCTCCCCACTTCGGAATGAAAGAAATGTTAAAGGCCAAGAAGAAATTGTCAATTAGGTCCCATACCTCATTTCTATAATTCCTGAGCCGGGGATTATTAGCACGATAAGCATTTCTGACTTGCTGGATAATCAACTCAACATCTCCAAATATTGCTATTTCTTTAATTCCCATTTCCTTTGTAGCTCTCATACCCAGAACAAGAGCTTCATACTCTGCCACATTGTTGGTGGTGTTGAATTCCAGCTTGTATGACAGGGATATGGCCTCTTGACAAGGTGATATGAAAACCACTCCAGTGCCAGCGCCTTCGCTAGAAGAAGCTCCGTTGAAAAACTTCTTCCACACGGAGGGGGTTGGAGGGGGAATCGGATAATCGAGACTGGGCTGCTTTTTGACTTGGAAAGGGTCTTTAGGAGTATCAGTGAGCTGCAATAAACTAGACCCCAAGTCGGTGTCAAGTGCAAAGATGGAGTGATTGGTGGGATTTTCTTCATCACTAACAATGTAGGCAAACTGAGCTTCTCTATATAACCTCCTTTGTTCCCCTCCGAAGACTGGAATGGTGGCATACGTGAGATCCATCTGTAATGTTCCCCCAAGCTTTTTAATCCAAGATCTAGACAACAACATGCCAAATTTGGGGGGAACGTCAGCTACCA
>ML790942.1:210219-235309 GCA_009831015.1 Picea engelmannii
TGAACTCCACTTGTCAATTTGTATATCGCGGAACTCTTGGTATTCTTTGTAGGCCACATAACAACAAACACCCATTTTTCAGCCCGCCAGCCTGAGAACCTGCGATGCAAAAATTGGCTAAGTATGAATTCAGGGCTCCGTGCATACTCTATAAAATGTCATCCCCATACTCTATAAAAGTACATATTTTGTATGTATAAAAGTAAATACCTTTCATTTCATAAATTTCAATTTCTATTGTGTCCACGATCCCTTCTTTTAAAGAAAACTAAGTCAAGAACGCTATTTTTGTTTTTGTTTTTTGTCAACAAACCTAAACTGCAGAGCAATGATACATACATGGTGTTTTGTCTGAGTTTCCTCCCCGTAGTCCGAACTACACTTGTCAATTTGTATATCGCGGAACTCTGGGTATTCTTTGTAGGCCACGGAACAACAAACACCCATTTTTCAGCCCAAGAACCCGCGATGCAAAAACTGGCTAAGTATGAATTCAGGGCTCCGTGCATACTCTATAAAATGTCATCCCCATACTCTATAAAAGTACATATTTCATATGTATAAAAGTAAATACCTTTCATTTCATAAATTTCAATTTCTATTATGTCCACGATCCCTTATTTTAAAGAAAACTAAGTCAGGAACGCTAAGTTTTTTTTGTTTTTTGTCAACAAACCTATGTAACAGACATTAACACTATTTTTTCCGGTTTTTGCCCACATACCCATGTACATCAACTTCCCGCCCATGTGTCTGTACTTCATCGCATTTATTCCCTTTCCCGTAGATGGGGTGCTAGTGGAGCACACATGTCGAGCAGAGCAGCCAGGACCGATCCTCCATGGCGCCGACCACGTGACGACCGCATGCCACTCCCTCCCACCTGCCTCATGAATTTAAGTTCAGCTCGCTCGAGGCAGGGCGCCATTACTCTCAGTGCGCCCTGCTCTGCCTTCACATCATTTTGACGGACCAACACCCTTGCTGGCCCTTTACTCTGCGTGTGCGACCATTTATGGAACCTCACCAGATCCTTGATCTATTTCAATTGATCCAGTGGCTCCAGATGGCTCATTATTTCCTGGTTTTTCTTCTCAGAGCTCGACCTCCTGCCCAACTTTTCCCTGCTCTGCTTTTGTCCTCTCCTGCTATGTTCCTGGTGCATTTTTGCTCTCCCACTATCCCAGAGATGCCCTGACTATGAGGGAAGTCTAAACGTGGGCCAACCTGGAAGACAAACTGACCCCACCTGGTCCTCCGTCCTCTGCCTTCTCCCCCCTGTTATCCTCCTCCTCTTTGGCCACCTCGTCCTCCTCCCTAGTGCAGTCGACTCAAATTCCCTCTTCTCTCCTGCCCCTTGCTGCGTCCCTTGCCAACATAATGGAGGGGTTGGACTGCTCAGGGGCCTCACTGGACTACAACCCATGACCTTTAGGAAATTTGACATCTGTTTCACACCCAGGCCCTTTGGCTCCTCCCAACTCTTCGACCACCCAGTTGCTTCGGGACCAACCTCACGACGCCCAATTTCAGATTGATGGTCCGGAAGCCAGTCAAAATTTGTGATGACAACCCAATCTCGAGCCGGTTGCAACGTTGACCCATAATGCGAGTGGAAAACATGCCTTGCACTGGTGTAGATCCTGGTATTCAACCTGCGTCGAGACATGGATGATCTCTAGTTCCGCCTAGAGACCCTGGATGGAAAAGTCTCTCAACTCCTATAGTTGCTCTCCGCGTTACAGGGTGCTCATCACCTCCTAGCAAAGGCAGCCCAAGCAACAACAACCCAACCAACATGAACCTCAACACCGGTGTTGGCACTGGAAAATTTGGTCCACGCAGAGGCAAATCGCGAGGAGCATAGGCTTCCATCATGCCCAGAGGACACCTAGAAGGAAGAGCACGCGCCATCATAGACCGAGGACGCCATGCAACTGGACCGAACACCGGTCGAGGAGGAGCCGCCTCCTCCTGGGGACACGACATTTTGCGCCTTCCACATGGCCGCGTTTCCACACTACAACCCATACCAGTGATCTGTCTGTTATTTTTGTCTATTGTTTTGTCATGTGCATGGTGACCTTTCATGCATTTCTCCATGGTTATTATAATTATGCTGTCTACACTTTCCACAGTTGTAACGACCACCATTAGTGGCCAAAATTTTGAACTCTTTTTGCATCAGTAATAGTTTAGACTTCAGGTATGAAGCGGTTCGCCTGGCTGAGCTGGTTTCCCCTTAGGGCAACTCAGTATTTACAGCTTGAAACCATGAAAATTCTCTGTACTCCTTCATTTTGACAGACTTTTATACAATCTTACTTATAAAAAAAAAATATTGAATAAAATATAAATAATTGTTTATACTATTCATTAGGTAAAACATGTCATAACATTATATAAATTACTATAAATCTCCATACAATGTTATAATATTCTATAAATTGCAGTCTCATGTTTATGACAGAATTGTTCGGTGCAAAATGTATATAACGAAAGTCTTTGGTGCAAAATGTATATCACGTAACACACTGGACATGAAAAGTGTGAACCCGCGACTCCGTCAACCCGCAACTTCGTAATTGTTCGGTGCAAAATGTATCAAGTTTAATAGCATTATACAAATTACTATAAATCTCGGTACAATGTTATAATTTTCTATAAATTACTGTCTCGTGTATATGATGAAATTGTTGGGTGCAAAATGTATATCACAGAAGTGTTGGGCTATATATTCATCACACGAGCTCCTTCAAATTGAAATAGTCCGCAATTCCGATTCTCAATTTGTATATCGCAGAACTGCCGGTGCTATTTGTAGGACACAGAACAACAAAAGCCTGATTTTCAGGTCCCCAGCCCGAGAACCCGAGATCCAAAAACTGGCTAAGTTGTATAGTTTATGGTCTCTAGGAACCTATAATTTCATAAATTTCAATTTCCTGTGTTGAGGAGCCCCTGTTTTAAAGAAACGTAATTCGAAAATGCTATTTATTTGGTCCTTTTGTCCACCGCCCTATGTAACAGACATTGGTACTATACTTTTTGCCCTTTTTTCCACCAGCGTATGTAAAACCTATGTAAAGAAAACTAATTGGCGAATGCTGAATTTTTTGGACACGAGCTCCTTAAAATTCAAATAATCCGCAAGTCCGATTCTCAATTTGTATATAGCAGAACTACCGGTGCTATTTGTAGGAAACTAATTGGCGAATGCTGAATTTTTTGGACACGAGCTCCTTAAAATTCAAATAGTCCGCAAGTCCGATTCTCAATTTGTATATCGCAGAACTGTCGGTGCTATTTGTAGGACACAGAACAAAAAAAGACCGATTTTCACGTCCCCAGCCCGAGAACTCGCGATCCAAAAACTGGCTAAGTCGAGAACTCGCTTTTTTAAAGAAAACTAATTCCGGAAGGCTATTTTTTTCATACTTTTGTCCACCAGCCTATGTAACAGACATCAGTACTATTTTTTTTGTTTTTTTGTCCACCAACATATGTTAAAAGGAAAACTAATTCAGGAAGCCCCTTCAAATCCAAGTAGTCCGCAAGTCCGATTGTCAATTTGTATATCGCAGAACTCTAGGTGCTATTTCTAGGCCACAGAACAAGATAAACCCAATTTTCAGCCCGCCAGACCGAGAACCTGCCATCCAAAAATTCAAATAGTCCGGAAGGCCGCTTCTCAATTTGTATATCGCCGAACTCTCGGTGCTATTTGTAGGGCACGGAACATCAGAAGCCCAATTTTCAACTCGCTACCCCGACAACTCGGAATGAAGCAAATTCAAATAGTCCGCAAGACCGCTTGTCAATTTGTATATCGCAGAACTCTCGGTGCTATTTGTAGGGAACATAACCACAGAAGCCCAATTTTTAGCCCGCCAACCCGAGAAATCGTGATCCAAAAATTCAAATAGTTCGCAAGACCGCTTCTCAATTTGTATTTCGCTGAACTCTCGGTGCTATTTGTAGGACACATAACAACATAAGTGCAATTTTCGACGCACCACCCCGACAACCTGGAATGAAGCTTCCGTCCATGCTCTATATATCTACTTAATCAAATTACATATTTGATATGTATAATTTCTCTTGTCCACGAACCTAAAATTTCATATATTTCAATTTCTTTTGTCCAAGAGCCCTTCTTTTAAAGACAACTAATTCGGTATTGCTAGTATTTTTATGCTTTTGTCCACGAACCTATGTTACATACGTTGACCCTTAAATCTCAAATAGTCCAGAGGCCCGATTGTCAATTTGTATGTCGTGGAACTCTGGGTGCTATTTGTAGCGCACAGAACAACAGAAGCCCAACTTTCAACCTGACAACCCGATAGCCCCCATGCTCTATATATCTACTTAATCAAATTACATATTTGGTATCCAACAACCCTTCTTTGTAACATATGTACGCCGTTAAATTTCAAATAGTCCATAACTCCAATTGTCAATTTGTATGTTGTGGAACTTTGGGTGCTATTTGTAGGCCATGGAACAACAGAGCTCGATTTTCAGCACACCAGCCCGAGAACCCACGATACAAAAAAATGACAAGTATGGAATGTCTTTCCCATACTTTATAAAAGTACATATTTCGTATCTATAAAAGTAAATATCTACTTTATAAAATTACAAATTTCGTATGTATAATTTATGCTGTCCACGAACCTATAACTTGATAAATTTCAATTCCTTTTGTATCCACCAGCCCTTGTTTTAAAGAAAACTAATTTGTGAATGTTATTTCTTTTGTGTTTCCATGTACTTCAACTTCCTGCCCACGCATATGTACTCGGTCGCATTTATTCCCATTCCTACCTGGCAGGGACTACGCTGCCATGCAACACATGTTCTAAGACATGGTCGAACCTTTGTCTCATCATGCATAAAACATCGTGGATAATATTTTACATATAGATAAAGTGGAGAATTGTTTTAGGTTGGAGTGGTAAATAAGGTGAGTGGATGATGAAATATTTAAAAAGGGTGGATCCTTTATTATTTAAAGAAGCATATACCTTTATTATTTAGAGAAGCAAATACCTTTATTTAAGAAGTGGTTTAAGAAGTGTGCTTTTTTTAAGGTTTTTAAATATATTATATATATATTTATTTTGGATTAAATGTTTTTTTAGCTATATCCTATCATTGTTCCTTAGTATAATAAATTTGGTTGGGACAGTTTCTTTTTTTGTTAATGGCGAAAGTGTAGACTTTTAAGTTTGAGGTGGAGAAATTTAGTGGTAAGAATAGTTTTGCACTATGGAAGCTCAAGATGTGGGATTTGCTTGTGCAACAAGGATTGCAAAAGGCATTGGCTGTAAAGATATAGAAATCAACAAGCATGACATGCGAGGATTGAAAAGATCTGGATGTAAGAGCCCTCAATACCATTCATTTGTGTGTGGAAGATGAAGTGTTGTTTAACATCGCTGAAGAGGAGACAACAACATGCTTGTGGAGCAGACTGGAGAGTCTGTATATGACAAAGTCCTTGACGAACATAATCTTCTTGAAGAGACAATTGTACAACTTGTGGATGAAAGAAGGTATGTAAATTGCTGATCACTTGATTGTTTTCAATACTCCGATTTGTCAATTATCTAGTATGGACATAACGTACGAAGATGAGGACAAGGTGGTTACACTACTGTGTTTGTTGCGTGAGTCTTGGGATCATCTGGTCACAAATGTGTGGTTTATCTCAACATATGTCATTGATTATGACATTGTTGTTAGAGCTTTATTTTCTGAGGAGATGAGGAAAAGATCTAGTAAAGAAACCTCAACAATAGAAGCAATGGTGGTTAGAGGTCGATCTAGAGAAAGAGAGAAAAATCAGAGGGGTACATCAAGGTCTAAGTCAAAAGGCAAGAAGAGTAAGCATAAATGTTGGTTCTTTGGCAAATCTGGGCATCTCAAGAAGGATTTCTGGAAAAGACAAAATGCATCCAAGGAGGACTCCACAAAAGAAACAAAGGAAACTGATTTAGTAGAAACAAGTTCAGGTTCCAGTTCAGGTATGGTTGATGAGGAATTGTCTACTTGTGATGTTTCACATCAACATCAACTTTGGTTGTTAGATTCTGGTGCGTCTAGCCACATGTGTTTTCATAGAAATTGGTTCTCAACTTACCAATCTATTGATGATGGTGTTGTTTTTATGGGAAGTGATTTTTCTTGTAAAATTGTTGGAGTTGGTATCGTCTAGATTAAAATGCATGATGGTTATGTAAGAACATTAACAAATGTAAGGCATGTACCTAAAATTAGAAGGAACTTGATATCTTTGGGAGTTCTATATTCTACTGGTTACATGTGTACAACTCAAGGTGGAGTATTGAAGGTGTCCAAAGGCATCTTAGTGGTCATGAAGGCAAAGAGGATCGAGAACCTTTATCAGCTTGAAGGAAGGACAAAAGTAAATCAAGTAGTGGTAGCATTTGAAGATGCAAGTGAATCTGTTCATTTATTGCATCAACGTTTGGGTCATATGAGCGAGAAAGAGAATAAGGTACTGGTTGATCATAAGTCACTTCCAAGTTTGAAGTTTCTGAATTTGAATTTCTGCAAGTATTGTGTTTTTGGAAAACAATGTAGACAAAATTTTAAAACATGAAGGCATATAAGAAAACGTATCCTTGATTACATTCATTCAGATGTTTGGGGACCATCCCCTACAGTTTATTTTGGAGGATCGTCATATTTTGTGACATTTATAGATGATTACTCTAGAAAGATTTGGGTCTATTTACTTAAAATGAAAGACGACGTATTTAATACTTTTAAGCAATTCATAGCTTTGGTTGAAAAGAGCACTGACAGGTCAATCAAGTGTTTAAGGACATATAATGGAGGTGAATTCACATCTCTATAATTTGAGAACTATTGCAAGGAAGCTGGGATCGAAAGACATAAGACAACGGTTTATACTCCTTAGCAGAATGGCATTGCTGAACACATGAATAAGACTCTTTTAGAGAGAGCAAGGAGCATGCTCAGTAATGCCAAGATGTAGCAAGAATTGTGGGAAGAAACAGTTCTTACAACATGCTATTTGATAAATTGGTCACCATCAACTGCAATAAACTGTAAGATTCCAGAAGAGGTATGGACATGTGATTTATATGATTTTTCAAATCTGAGAATATTTGGTTGTGATGCTTATGCTCTTATTTTTAAAGATCAACTTTCTAAGTTAGATCCTAGATCAAAAAAATATGTTTTTGTTGGTTATGGTGTTGGAGTTATGGGGTACATATTGTGGGATCCTACTGCCCACAAACTCATCATAAGCAGAGATGTAGTATTTGATGAATCCCCACTTTTAAAATCAGAACTAGTAGATGTTGAAGTGAAACAAGAACATGTACCACAAGTTCAACAAATTTAGTTGGAAACTCAACCATCTTCAGAAAGGGAGGAGAATGAAGAAGTTTCAGAAGAAGAAGATGAAGAAGCATAAAATATCAAGGAAACTGAGGATATGCCTCAGTCATCTCTAAGGAGATCTTCATGGGTCAGGAATCCTCCTATAAGGTATGACGATTATGTTTCATCTGTGGCTTTGGTTTCTATTGATGGAGTACCTAGTTTTTTTCAGGAAGCAATTAAGGTATTTGGAAGTGCTTAATGGAAGAAAGCTATGAAAGAATAAATGGATGCCTTAGAGAGGAATAAAACATGGGACCTGGTAGAAATTCCAAAGGATAGAAAGGTTGTCGGCTGCAAGTGGGTCTACAAATTGAAAAGGGGTGTTGATGATAAAGTCGAAAGGTATAAAGAAAGACTGGTAGAAAAAGGGTATTCTCAAAAGGAAGGTATTGATTTTCATGAGATCTTTTCACCAGTTGTGAATCTTGTTTCATTTCGTGTTGTGTTAGCAATAGTTTCTTTACTTGATCTTGAGTTAGAGCAGCTAGATGTTAAAAAAATGTTTCTACATGGAGATTTAGATGAGGATATATATATGGAGCAACCCGAATGGTTTGTTCATGATCACAATAATATGTTTGTTTGCAAACTCAAGAAGTCATTGTATGGCTTAAGACAGTCTCCCAGGCAATGGTACAAGAAGTTTGATTCTTTCATGGTGAGCCTAAATTTTACAAGAAGTGAATATGATCATTGTGTCTACTTTAAAAAGTTGGAAAATGGCATGTTCATTATTTTGGTGTTATATGCTGACGATATTCTTGTGGCAAGCAAAAGCATGGTCAAAATAAACAGGTTAAAGGCTCAGTTGGCTAGGGCGTTTGATATGAAGGATCTAGGAGCAACAAAACAAATCTTAGGCATGGAGATACATAGAGACAAGAAAAATGGTAAGCTGTGGTCATCACAACATAAGTATGTGGAGAAAATACTTATGAGACTCGATATGAATAATGTGAAATTTGTATAGATCCCTTTGGCTTCCGATTTCAAGCTTTCTTCAGGTTTATGTCCTAGCAATGATGAAGAAAATGAGTATATGTCTCGTGTACCATCTGCTAATGCAATGTGAAGTTTGATGTATGCGATGGTGAGTACTAGATTAGATATTTCACATGCAGTTGGTGTTGTCGGTCGATACATGGAAAATCTAGGAAAATAGCATTGGGAAGCAGTGAAATGGGTGCTTTGATATCATATTTTGCAAGTGACTTGGACAAAAGGAGATCCATTTTAGGATATGTCTTTACTCTTGCAGGATGACCTGTTAGTTGGATGTCAAAGCTTCAAAATGTAGTCGCTTTATCCACTACTGAGGCAGAGTATATGGCTTCTTCACATGCATGCAACGAGGCAATTTGGTTACAAGGTTTGTTGGGTAAGTTTGGAAGGATGCATGACAAGGTGAAAGTATTTTGCGATAGTCAAAGTGCTATTCATTTGGCTAGAAATCAAGCTTATGACAGTAAGACGAAGCATATTTATGTTAAGTACCATTTTGTAAGAGAGGTTGTTGATGAATGTGGAGTGGCTCTGGAAAAGGTCCATACAAAAGTGAATTCTATAGACATGTTTACGAAACCGGTTTTGTTAGAGAAGCTACAATGGTCTTTGGATTCTCTTGGCTTGCAGAAAAGGTGATGAATCAATTAAGAGCATGATATATCAGGTAAATTGTTGTCAAGGTGGAGATTGTTGGAAACATGCTAACGAATTTCCTCATGCGCTCACATGCACATGCATTTAAGCTGAATTAGGAATGTGCATACATGCACTCATTGTAAGCAGATTGTGTAAACTGTGTAATTTATTTATGAACTCTTCGTGTAACTATGTGATCTATTCATGACCAATTTGTGTAATTGAGTGATAGAAGCTATATATACGAGCATACCCATAGAGCAGAGTGTGTGTGAGTAGAGGATGGTCGTATGCCTGAGATTGGCTATTGTAATTTTCCCGTGAATAATAAGAATACCGAATATCATTGCATGTGGTTTTTTCCCGCATTGGGTTTCCACATAAATCACTTTGTCAATTGTGTGATTGTTGTTCTCGGTTTTATGTGTGTTTAATCTTGCTTGCAAATGCTCTGGTTTTTTTATGCTCTGTTTTGCTTCCAGTGCCTAACAATGGTGACATACCCTTTCCTACTAACATCATAGACTAAGAGGTTTGTACTACATACTCTTTCCTACTAACATCATAAAGTAAGAGGTTTATACTTTAAGTTCTAGTTCTTCAACTCATTCATTTTCAAATTTTTATAAAAACACTTAAGATAAGGGGATTTAAACTATACACTTGTTAACATAAAACTAACGATACCTAACAATATTAAGAACACATTAAGCTAAGGGCCCCCCCCCACACACATATATATATATATATATATATATATAACCTTGTAACATTGATATTTCTTCAATGTTTAATGCTATCATTGTAACATTGATATTTCTTAACTATTTTAAAAAATGCGATATAAGAAAAATCTCATCGATCCCTTCATTATACCCTTGTGACAAGGATATTTCTTCACTATTATCATGCTTTGGAGACTAAATTAAGATAAGAAAAACAAATTATCTAATATTTAGTTGAAGACTGAGTTGAGAAATGTGGTAAGGAAAATTTCCTATGCCTTTGGCTCTGTAAGTATCATATTTGAGCACGAGGAAACGCAAAGATAGGAAGCATCACCAGATCAAAACATGGCTTGTGTGGATTATTCAAATCGATCGCGAAAAAACTTTATACAGCAAACAATCATAAATTAATTGCAACGATTCTGATGTGAAGAGTAAGATTTTCTTCGAATTTGACTTGCAGGCGAGATTGTCGAACCCCCCAGTCAGGTGCCCACATTCTCTCCTCTTGGTCGCCCGGAGATCCACACAGGCCGTGCCTGTAACAGAAAAGAATGAAAGAAACGATGGCAAATAAAAATAATACTGAAGGAAAAGCGTTGAAAAGCATGCAAGATGAGCAAATACTAAAAAAATATCACGCGAGATGCTCCATTCACTTATTTCAAGATAAAAGCATATTAAGTATCCAGGAAATATTAAGCAGAAAGATTGCAGTTAAGCAGGTGCTATGGGATAATGGAACTTTTATATTGAATCTCAATTATCAAATGGAGGTCGAGATTCCACCATATTAGCGTGATGCAAGCTTTATTGGTAGGAAGTTGGTTTCATCATGAAATTATTGTCAGGTCAAAACTATTCGTGATCTCCAATTTATTGGGTATTAATATGATCTGCAGTTTCTATGAAATGCTTTGGGGTTCGTTGGTATGTATATATGATGTTTACCATATCAGAAGAAGAAGTTGAGGCATTTTCATGAGGAAATAGCAATGGGTGTGAGAAACAAGGTGCCTGTAATAACTTTGAAACGGTCCCGAATTGTACTTCCATTTGAACAAACTCCTCGTGTGAGAATGTATTTGTCAAATCTGGATACCTCGCCTGCAATAATTGGGCAGATGGTACAAACTCTCTACTTTTACAAGAAGAGAATGTGTAAGACAACTGAAGATTTCGTAGAGTTGTTGAAGACTTCTCTGGCGAAAGTTCTGGTGCCTTACTTTCCCATGAGCGGGAGGATATGCGTTTTCACTGCAGAAGGAAGACCCGAGCTAGACTGCAATGCACACGGAGTCCTGTTTAGGGAAGCTGAGACAAATCTGAGCCTTGTCGAGCTCTGTAGTCTGGACTCGTCCAAGGACTCTAGCTCCATCTGGGACAAATTCGTCTACTATCACGTTCTTGCTCCAGTTATCAATATTCCTCCTCTTACTGTACAGGTAAAATTCAATAGCCACTTAGGGCATTTCTAATTCTCATTTACTTTTCTTTATTTTTACACTAGACTGAGTTTGAAGTTTTGAAGTGATAAATTTGTGAAAAATAAGCTATGTGCATGGTGCAGTACAGCACTGGGTGGGGAGATCTGTGTGTGTTACACTAATCAAACAATTGTATTTAGAATGTGTGGGAGATCTGTGTGTTGAATGTGTGGGAGATCTGTGTGTTACACTAATTAAACAATTGCATTTAGAATGGTTAAGTGTTATAAAATAATGGGCCAAGGGATTAGATTATATAGCATATGCATAATAACAATTACATTTAAATTAAAAAAGTGAAGTGATTCACATTAAAATAAAAATTAATTCATTTACATTTTAAAAAAAATAAAAATTATGAAAATTAAAAAAATATAAAAATTTATAATAAAATAATTAAAATTTATGACATAGATCTGGGTGTTGAATGGGTATTATACTAATTAAAAAATTGTATTTAAAATGATCAAGTATTATGGTTAAGTGTTATAAAACAATGTTTAGAAAGATCAAGTATTATGAAACAATGTAGAGCATGTGTATAATAACAATTACATTTAAATTTAAAAAATTGAAGTTATGCATTTAAAAAATAAAAATTAAAAAATATAATAATTATAAAAATTGTTTATTAGTAGTTTGATTGTTGAGAGGAATGATTGTTATCCTTTTCACCTAGATTCAATTCTTTATGAAATATTCAGAAAAATACTTTACTCTCTTATATTCTCTTACAGATTTCAGAGTTAGAAATTACAAACAATTTGAAATTACAAATTTATAACCAGATTTATTTAACATCAATAAATTAATATCAATTTATTTTAATATTGTATTTATCTTTAATTTATAATTTTTTTAATACTTCATGAATTTCAAGTTAATATAGATTTATATTAAGAAAATAAATATATCATTGTAACTAGACAAAAGTGAATGCATTTTACAATTTGGTAAAGTGAGTAACACTCATACCATAAAATGAAATATTTTTTTTTTTATTAAAAATGAAAAAAAAAAATATAAATATTAATAAAGAATACAGTAATATTATAAATTGTTTTATATTCATTTTAAGCTATATCATTTAAGTATCTAAATATTTTTGTTTTATTTTTTCTTTTTGATTCTCTTTATGATTAATAAATTTAATTAAAATGGATTTAAGCTAGTTAATAAAAGCAATCATGTAAGATTATTAATATTCAATGTAAATTAGGTTGTCAAGAGTAACTAAAGTGCAACTAAAGTGGTTGAGACTAACTATGTTAATGTAGCTAGAGTGGTTTGTACTTAAAGGATTTGATCACTCTTGATGTTTAGATAAATTCAGAATTCGGATTAATCTAAACTAATATATATATAAATTCATTTATTTTATTTTATTTTCATTATTCATATTATTATTTTTTCACTAAATTAGTAAATTTATTTTAATGTCAAATTATCAAAAGTAAAAAGAGATCCAATCTCTTGGAATGTAAATTATAAATCATTTAAAATAGATTTCTAAATCTAGATAGGTTGTAGTGTCACTTATAACTATATTTTTTTATGTAAATATCATATTCATAACATTTCTCTATATGTAAATTTGGTTTCTTTCTTTTATTAGTATATATAGGGAGTTTTATATAAAGTGGACAATTTAAAAATATTTGTTATAACAATGAACTTCCTATCTTTTAAGTCATCAAAACTATATTGGTTATCTTAATCTTTTAATTCATCAAAAAATTATGATATCTTTTTTAAAGTCTAATAAACTAAATTTGATCTCAATGAATGTTAACCATTATCATCATCACTATCATCATATCAAATCTCTAACTATCATACATCATTATAAATATATCATTTTTATTATTATTAAAATATTTATATTTACATAAAAACAATATAATTATATAAATATTATATCTATAATATTTTTATTTATATAAAAATTAGTTTTTTCTTATATTTATATTTAGCTCTAGAATTATTACTCTGAGTAGGCCTGAGCCACACCAACCCTTAACATGGTTGGATTTTTGATCCCCGCAGGTTTCGAACCGGTGACTTTAACATCACGGAGTGGCTTAACAACACACTCCGTCACCGACTCTCCTACACCTCGGGGACATATATATAATAGTATTATTAGTTATTAATATTTTTTATAATTATTTTAATGATAAGTTATTACTTGCCTTGTAACATCCTTATCAAACAGATTGAAAACAATTCAGCTCTTGCAGCTCAATTATCATCAAACCCTTACTCACCAGTTTTTGGTATATTTCATTTGAGGGTTGTTGAATATATTCTTGAGTTATAGTGACAGTCAGTAAACTTGATCTCTAACATAGCCAAGATCAAACCTATCAATTACTAATTCTTATAATTAAAATAAAAGTATAGCTAATATAAATCTAATTTTCTTTTTGACTACCAAGTTTATTGTAAATGCTTAAACTCAAAAAAAAAGAAGAAATTCAAACCAGTAACCTCCTCAATTCCTCAGTTGAAAATAGCTTCATATTTAACTCAAAACCAATTGAAGTAATCACTTGGAACTTGTAGTGTTACATGCTATTACTATTTTTACTGCTGTGATAGCCTCTTACTATACATAGACTACTTCAGCTGTTATTTTACTATACTTTACAATGGTTATGCATGCAGATTACAAGACTGAGATGTGGAGGACATGTGGTAGGGATCAGTCTATCCCACTGCATTGCAGATGGGACCGCAGCCATACAATTTGTGAACGCATGGGCAGAGATTGCACGATCAGGAGAAGTCATCCATATTTCCAGATTTAAACCATACCTGGACAGATCCATTCTCAAACCCCGAATTCCCCCTTGCGTAGATTACCATCACCCCGAATTCTCACTACTAGACGAGTACTCCCAGGACGATGAACAATCAATCTTGGCTCAATTCCATTCGGAAAGAATAACAAGCGATTACTTCCATATTCCCGAAGAAGCAGTTAAAGCTCTGAAGCAGCAGATACTGACAGAAGACTCTTCTCTTCATTTTATAACAACATTTGAAGCCGTTAGCGCCCATGTATGGAGATCTAGGACCAGGGCCCTGGGGCTTTCTGGCTCGTTAAGGTCTGTCAAATTTATCTTTGCGGTAGACATACGTGCCAAAATCGATCCCCAGCTGCCATCTTTGTATTATGGAAATGCTTTCACAGATGCCTGTGCAGCTTCAAGAGCTAGGGATCTCGTGGAATACCCGCTTTGTTACGCTGCAAGATTGATAAGAGATGCCAAGAACTCGATCACGGATAAGTACGTGAGATCTGCCATTGATTATTTGGAAGTGAAGAAGCCTCCGAGATCAGAGAGTGAAAGAATTGAGGTCATCAATGCTTCGTCGTGGTGTCGCTTTCCTCTCAACCATGCAGATTTTGGATGGGGAAAGCCATTCCATGTTGGGCCGATCGGGGTAGAAGACATGCGGGAAATTCTTTTCTTGCCGTCTCACCCAAGTCTTGATGGGATTAAAGTTAATGAAGGCGGGCTTGTTGTCCTTCTTTCGCTTCCCATGTCTGTAATGTCAAAATTTGCAGAGTTGATTGTCCAGGGAAACGATGACCGCCAACTCGTGAAGAGAGGCTCTGGGATGTTGCTTCCATTTGGATAGTTGGGTTCAAAATATCCTATTTTTTTTTAAAGCGAAGCATAGAAATTGACCTGAAAAGTTTTAGGTTTAGCAATATTTTGTAGGATCAAGTTATTTTATTTATTTCTATATTTTCAAAGCATGGAGGTTGACCTAATTTTTTTTAGGTTCATCTTAAAAAAAAAGTTCTCTCCAAACTAATAAACTAGAGAACTTAGCAAGTTTGGAGAGTTATTTTAAGTGGTAATGTGAAATTTCTTATCTCTCTTCGAAATTAATGTGGAAAGTTATTAATTAAGTTATTGGGATTATGATTTATAATCAGTACTTAACTTACTTGAAAAAATTTCTACCAAAATTTTATTAAAAACAAAAAACACTCTAAAACCTAATCATCTAATAAATTTTAATAATCAATAAAAAATGACACTAAATTTTTTTAATAACATATACAAAAATTATTATAAAAACTTAACACAAACACATTAAAATGGAAAAAAACTCTAGAACCTAACCACCTAATAAGTTTTAATAACTAATAAAAAAAATGCCACTAGCACATTAAACATGATGTTTGATTTTATTAAAAACAAAAAAAACTCTAAAACTTAATCATCTAATAAATTTTAATAACCAATAAAAAATGACACTAAAAAGTTTTAATAACATATACAAAAATTATTATAAAAACTTAACACACACATTAAAATGGAAAAAAAACTCTAGAACCTAACCACCTAATAAGTTTTAATCACTAATTAAAAAAAATGCCACTAGCACATTAAACATGATGTTTGAGCTTAATTGGCTCATAGGTTGTATCACTAATAAGAATCATGCTTATATTGAATAGTTGGTTGTCCTTGTTTTTGGGAGCAACCTTCATATCCCAAGGTCAAGATTAATGATGATGGGTTTTTCAATCATCTTTTCTCTATTTGATTAGTCTTTGAGATGGTTAATATTAGTTATGGGAACATGTCATTTTGGGGACATTTAGGTTAGGAGGTTAATTGTCACTTTTTCTATGTTTGTAGATAACACAAGCAATATGACGAGGAGGTTAACTTCTTTCATGTCCATGAGAGTAAGTTGAATAAGAAAGGGAATTAATAAGGGGCTTTTTTTTTATGGTGCAAAGTGGGTCACCTCTAAATTCTAATAATGAGCACAAATGCACCTATACTTACATTATGATTGACAAATAAAGATTAGCATTTATTGGGAAATAATCATACCACTTAAAGTATTTAGTATGCAAGATTTTGTTGAATAAAGATCCATTCATTTTTCTAAATTAAGAAAATAATTTCTATTTTAATAATAAGTTATGTTGCAATGAACTCAATAACTTAAAGAGATTTATCTACTAAAAGGATGACTTTCCAAGATATTAGGGATGTAAGAATCAGAGGCCCATTCCGAAGTTGATTTGTAAAATACAAAATTGAAGACCCAAGGAATAATGACGAAGGGAAAATGCCTTTTTTGGTTCTATGAAAGGATTTCAAACAGTGATGAGCTTGTACAACCAAGTTTTCTATTGTGACTTAACTCCATAGTTGTTGAGCATAGCGTCCATATATAACAATCAATTTCCCTTTATTTTTTAAAGGTCTTGGTATAATTCTATCTCCAAATCTCCAAAATGCTTCCTTTTAACTATTAAGATGAATAATATATGCACATACAAGGAATTTTATTAAAAAAAGTGAACCGCAAATACAATGACCACAAGCTAATAGCTATTGAAAACTATAAAGAAAAATTACCCATGTATGAGTACAAAAGTGCCTTGTAGGGTTAATAAACATATTCATATTCATTCAAATTTTAAAATCAAAAGCACAACTTTGAGCCAAATATTCCACACAGTCCAAGCATAAGCAAACATGATGCAAATAGTTGAGGAAATCATGCCCACATTGTGCTATGGGTCATTTTTATCCTTTGAGGTTGACCACCATCCATCCATTGCGATCTCTATATAAATAATTGATCCAGGTGGATATCAGTGGCCACCCACCTATTCCAACTGGCTCACATACATGTTTCATCTTGGCAGGTTCAATTTTCATTTTGGGAGTTTTTTTCTAGCTTTTCGGGTCCTGAACTTTTGGGGCCGTTTTGAGGACCTAAACAACGTTTTTTGGGCTCGCCACAGTCACACTGCAAACAAAGTCAAAGTGTGACGATATAATGTGTATTCCTCGGATAGACCTTTCCAACGAGCTATCGTGCGCCTGCAACGAAGATCGTATGCAGAAGTTACGACCCCGAGAAGTTGATGTACCAACTTACCCCAACGGGGCCCACATGACTTTTGGCACTTCATCTCCTAGGGTTAGGTTTTTTGATGTTTAGGGTTTTGGCATTCATGTTTGAGGTGAAAAGGATTTTTGAGCCTCATTGTAATCATCTTCTTGCGAATGAGCACAACCATCACATCTCTTCTCAGAGATAAGCTGCTACCATTCTAGCAAGCTTGTTTTAGTATGCATTTTACAGTTTCAACATATTTTCTTATTGAATAGAAGCCAAATTTTATTGTATCTATGTTATTGTTCACTGTATCTCTGTGTTAATAATATAAATATGTATTCATTCTGTTCTTCTCATAAAATCTGAATTAGTGGTATTAGAGCGGTCTGCTCCTTGTTGTTCTTAGTGCATGTCCTCGATGAGGTTAGGGTACAAAGAGTTGGGTCTCAAGATTGTTTCTCTTGAGGACAAGAGCTCTCACACACCCAAGCGACCATGCATGGTGGGAGAAAAGAAAGATGGCAGGACAAGAAATCCTTTCAAACTATTGCTTGAGGAAGCCCTCGCGCAACAGAGGAACGAGATGATTGACAGTTTTGTGAAAATCCTTCGACGACTACCAACAAACGATACATCTTCCTCTAGCGGAGGCACCACTCCCTTCAAGGTACAAATCAAATTTGATATTCCTATATTTGAAAGTCAGATAGACGCAGATGCTATAGACAAATGGTTGAATCTACCTGAAGGGTATTGTTCTATCCATAACTTTTCCAATAGAGAAAATATTACATTTGCGCTCCTCAAAGCCATCCCCCATGTCAAATATTGGTGGGAGACTTTCTGTGAGCAAAATGAAACAAAGGAACCCTCATTATTTACAGTTGCACTCACCTGGGAGTCCTTTAGGGATGTTATTAATGAAAAATACTACCCTGTTGGAAGTTATGATGACCTGTATATAAGTTGGACCACACTACGACAGGAAAGGGACCAAACAATGCCATAGTTCACAAATATATTCCATTCCTTGTGCACCAAGATGGGTATCAAAGATTTTGAGTGACATCTGGTGCTCAAGTACTGCGACGGTTTGCATAGATACATCTAGACAAAAATGGAGTTTCTGGACATCTCTTCCTTGGGTGTGACCATCGATATGATTTCAAAATCAAGCATAAGCTTAAAAAAAAGATTCAACAATTTGGGTCTGGGAACCCCTCACAATAGAAGTAGGCAAGGGTAGCCCCAACCCATAAAACAAAGGGTAGAGAAAATATGGACAACCTTAGGATAACCAGTCTAAGCCACAATCAAAGAAGGGTAATGGAAAGATGAAGAAAGACACCGAGAAGTTGTGTGACTTCCATAAAATCCCATGGCATAACACTGCTAATTTCCGCTCAAAGCAGTCATTGGTGGCTGAGGTGAAAGCCTTTGAATCAGTTGCGGGTTCCAATTCTGAGTTAGAACTAGAAAAGGCGAGACATATTATTGATGCAGAACGTAGTGCCACCGTTTCTACCACCAAGATCCATCTCGGTGAACCTGATGAGCCAAAGGAAGGCGAGCGTATATTTCATTCACATATGTGGGTGAAGGGTACTCCACTGCACTTCATCGTAGATAGTGGTAGTCAAAAGAACCTCATCTCAGCGGGGGTCATCAACTGGCTGACCCTACTGACAACGCCGTACCCACAACCATAAACCATCGGTTGGATCCGCCAAGGAAGTGATATTTGCGTCAACCAACAATTCCGCCTATCCTACGACATCAAGCCCTTCAAAGATGAGATATTGTGTGATGTCACCCCACTTGAAGTTTGTGATGTTCTTTTGGGCCAACCTTATTTATGGAAATGTCATGCTGCATATGAGTCTAGGCCTCGCATTGTTATTATTACTTTGGACAAGAAATTGTACTGGATACTTGAGGTAGTCCCACCTAATTCCATTTCCTTGATCTCTTCCAAGCAATGCAGGAAGGTCATCTTTCAGATCGGGAAGTTTGTCTTCTTCGTGATTCAATCTCAAAGTGAGTGGAAGGTTGCAACCACATCCATGGCTCCATGGCCAATCTCTCCACGCATCAGAAGCAAGTGAATAAGGTCGTGGAAGAATAAAAAGACATATTCTCCTCACCCACTGGGGTACCTCTGCATCTTCAGGTCAAGCATTCAATTGATCTGACCCCCGATGCACCGCTACCCAATGGGCCAGTCTATCGCCGCTCTCTGTTAGAAAATGAGGAGATCAAGCGTTAGATCCAAGAACTACTCCAAAAGGGGCACATCCAATCTATCTCATCACCATGTGGAAGCCCAATCGTGCTTGTGCAGAAGAAAGACAAGACCTGGCGACTCTGCATCGATTATCGGGCCCTAAATAAAATCATAGTCAGGAACCAGTACCTGATTCCACGAATAGACAATCTCCTTGACCATCTCAAGGGGTTCAAATACTTCAGTAAGATTGATATGCGATTTGGCTACCATTAGGTTCCAATAGAGCAGAAATATGCATGGAAAAATACCTTCAAGTCCAAATAAGGTCTTTTCGAATGGTTGGTCATGCCCTTTGGTTTGATGAATGCCCCAACAACTTTCCGAAGGATGATGGATGATATCTTGTGGCCTTTAACCAATTATTTTTTCGTGGTGTATCTGGATGAAATCATTATCTATAACAAGACTTGGGCGGAACACTTGCAACATATTCAACAGGTTCTACACACTCTGTGGTAGTACAAGTTAATATATGCAAATTTGGAAAAATGATCCTTCAACATGGAAAAGGTTTAGTACCTAGGCTACATTGTTGATAAGCATGGGGTGCATGTGGATCTAGCCAAGATCATGGTCATTCGTGAATGGCCATCCCCAACCACACTCATTGAGCTTCAAATATTTTTAGGCCTTGCCAAATTCTATCGTAGGTTTGTGTTGGGATTCTCCCATATTGTATGGGCCCTTAGCCAAGTAACCATGGGTGGTGGTAAGGAAAAAATCATGTGGGGCCTGTCACAAAAAAAAGCGTTTGATGATTTGAAGCATCACTTGTGATCATCCCCAGTGCTCTCATTACCCAACCTACAACAACCCTTTGAGATTGAGATAAATGCTTCGGACTATGCTGTGGGCGTAATTCTCACTCAACACAAACACCTCGTGGCCTATCATAGTGAGACATTATCAGACGTTGTTTATATGTACCCTACTTATGAAAAATAAATGTACTCCATTATGCAAGCCTTTTGCCAGTGGAGGAATTACATTCTCGAGAAGAAGACAATCATCCACATCGATCATAAGCCGTTGTAGTTCATGCATACAAAAGGAAAATTCTAGAATAACCACCATCATAAGTGGTTCAGATACTTGCGAAAGTTACATCTCAACATCAAGTATAAGACAAGAAGCACCAACCACGTCGTTGATTTCCTCAGCTGCCCTCTAGTTGCAACACTCACCATGGTATTAAACTCTTGTGGCCACGAGACCTCTGGATGGACCCAACTATATGAGAGAGATCATGACTTCGCCGCTACCTACGAGATGTTGGGTGAAAACAAAACTGTCACTGATTTCATCTCTAGGACGAGATGCTGTGCCATCTGGGCCATATCTGCGTTCCATCAAGCGAGCGAGCAAAGCTGATTTGGGAATCCCACTATAGTCAGGTGCTAGGACACTTCAACGTAGAAAATACAATGGTAGTGATTTAGAAACATTTCTATTAGCCAAAACTTCAACATGATGTCAACAAATATACCAGGTCCTGCACTTCTCGCGCCATTGCCAAACCGACCATTAAGAAACAAGGCATGTACACCTCTCAGCCTACTCCTGAAAGTCCCTGAGAATCCATATCGATGGAATACATGTCGGTCCTTCCATCCACCAAGATGGGAAATGACTGTGCTTTTGTGGTGGTTGATCATTTTTCTAAAATGACGATTTTGGTCACCTGCAAGAATAACATCACAGCATAGGCCATTGCCAAGCTCTTCTTCAAACGAGTGTGGGTACATTTTTGGATACCACAAACCATCGTCTCGGATTGGGACAACCAATTTCTTAGCACATTTTGGTCGAGCCTCTGGTCGCTGCTGGACACCAAGCTCACCAAATTATTGCCTTCCACCCCCATGCAGATGGCCAAACCAAGGTCATCAACCATATGATCATGCATATCTTGCGCATGTACAATTCCAAGCATCCTCGAAAATGGGATGAGAGTCTTCCTTATTTTCAGCACAACTACAATAGAGCCATACATAGCTCAACCGGCTATAACCCCTTTCAGGTGGAGTTGGGATTTCAACCATTAGGTCCCATGGATGTTTCACTAACCCTTGCGGCCACCTAGACAGACTTGTGCCATACTCAAACTGAAGTAGACAAAGCTACCCGATTCATTGGGTGGTTCTAGAACATCCACCAACAAGTTCAAGATATTTTACAGAAGTCCAATTCCAATTACAAGCAGTGCCATGATCAACACTGGGTGCCGCACAAGTTTCACGTGGGAGATAAAGTTTGGTTTCACTTGTAGAAAGAATGCCTTACATGACTCGATCAAAACCTTCATCCACTCCTCTAGGGACCTTATAACATCACCAAGTCTATGAGTAAGAATGATTTTTATCTCAACATTCCCCCCTTCCTTGGCTTGCACCCAATGTTTAATGTAGACCTCCTTAGGTCATACATTCCACCATTATTGGACACCTCAGAGGTCACAAAACAATTGACACCAACAGAGCTCAACCCTGACTACATGGAACATGCATCGATCGATAAAATCATGGACAAACAAGTCAAGGGCACTTTCCAACAGAAGATCCAACTTTTTTCAAGTTGTCAAAGCAGGGCAACTCCTACACCAAGGCAAGTGGCTCACCCGGGGCCAAATTCAACAAAAAATTCCTCATCTGATGGGGGAACTCAATGTAATGGAGACCATTGATTCCTAAGGGGGGAGGATTGATACAAGTGGATATCGGTGGCCACCAAACTATTCCAAATGGATCAAATACGTATTTCATCTTGGCAGTTTCAATTTTCATTTTGACAGTTTTTTCTAGCTTTTCGGGTCCTAAACTTCTGGGGCCGTTTTGAGGCCCTAAACAACGTTTTTTGGGCCCACCACAATCACAAAAAAATTAAGTTAGAGTATGATGACATAATGTGTATTACTCGGATATGCCTTTCCAATGGGCTATCGTGCACCTAAAACGAAGATCGTATGCAAAAGTTACGACCTCGGGAAGTTGATACCAACTTACCCCAACAAGGCCCACATGAATTTTGGCGCTTCATCTCCTAGGGTTAGGTTTTTGGATGTCCAGGGTTTTGGAATTCATGTTTGAGGTAAAAAGGATTTTGGAGCCTCATTGTAATCATCTTCTTGCGAATGAGTGCAACCATCACATCTCTTCTCAGAGATAAGCCACCACCATTCAAGCAAGCTTGTTTTAGTCTGCATTTTAGAGTTTCAGTATATTTCCTTATTGAATAGAAGCCAAGTTTTAATGTATCTCTGTTATTGTTCACTGTATCTCTATGTTAATAAAACAAATATGTATTCATTTCGTTATGCTCATAAAATCTAGATCATCAATGTTGTTCTCTCATTCATCATTACCCTACTTTGGCTCATAAGGATTTTATTCCTCTAACATATATATGAGAAGTTGTGAGTACTTGTCTCCCTAAGGTGGAGGAAAGGGAGGTGTCACATGCCCAAAATATGCCTAGACTTCCAACTCGACTTGGCTCACCCAATTGTTCAACTCTTGGGGTCGTGTGGCACCGTGGCATGTCTAACTCGGTGGTTCAACCAAATTGAGAGCACTTCACCTGGACTACACCTCTTTACTCAAGGTCTACCCATATCTATGCCTTGAACTACTTGGAAAGTCAAGTCACCTCTGTAACACCCCTGCTTCCCCAATTTGTAATTATAAGTGTTATTATGGTAAAACAATAAGCCAACCCATGGGTGATCAAGGATAAACAATGGACCTTAATAGATTTTATAATATTTATATATATACAAATATGTTTGGTTTTTAATAAAATAGAGAATGTTGAGTTACTGCTGAAGTGATGACCTTCACAGGTTACAATGTCATGAGAGGAGTGGGCGAGAGGGAGGCCATCATTGTTTTGAACGAATCTTCTAGGTAGTACCCTGCGTAATTAAAATGATATGGATCCGAACTGTCCTCAACCCTAGAAACTGGCTATCAGTGAAGATAGTAGTTGGAATAGTTCTTGAAGCAGTTAAGAATGGATGAGAAAGTACCTTCAGGAATTTTTTGGCACGATCCACGAGGTCCTAAGGGAAGAATATGAGAATAAAATGGGGAGAGAAAGGGCATAAGGACTTACCCAGAGAAAAATCTTGCATAACTCCTCTCGTGACATCGTATCCTGGCTCGGGGGTGGCTGGTTGTAGTGAAGTTTAACACAACCTTGCCTATGGTTGGGTGGAGAGAGGTTCTCTCTACAACAATACTCAACATATCTCAATTTTCTGTAGATAAGTGTCTTGTCCACCTCTATGTATTGACATGATTATGTGTATGGTTAAATGAACAATATAATATTTATATGTAACCATTTGGTCTGCAAATAAAATTATGTATTCTGGAGACACTAGAAATTGCGCATAATGCTTAGTTTCGTGACGAGTTTTGCATTCTTGATTGTGAATACTTCATGTCTTGTGAGAATTATTTATGAATGTATGCCCATGAATAAAGCTGTGTTCCTGGTATATAGAAATGATAAAAATATTTATGGTTGTTATGCACGCATATAATTTAAGGTCTCTGTACTAACCTAAAGGGAGATACGTCCCTTCTCACTATGTGTATCATTGTAATCCTATGGCATATGCATGTACTCTCATGCATATACATATGCATGTATATACCCTATGCACCATGACGTTGGAATGCCCGACCTCAACCGGTCTTTCAATGAATAGGGTATTGTGAAGAATCCCTAAGGAAACCATGGAGTACCTTGGTCAAGCATGAGCACCCTTGAGGCTCAGTAAGACTTGAGAAGGACTTGAAGAAAGGTATCCATGGAATCGATAAGTCTAGGTGTGGACTATTAAGTCAGTGGAGAAACCCTAATTTGTTTTTAGAAGAACCGTGACTGTGGATTTGGCATGATGAATAAAATCAGGACCTGGTGAAGATACGACCTCAACTGTCGATTGGGATGAAAGGAAATATCTTGACTCTTCATCTGCGCTGAGCACAAAGCCCTACTTCAAAATTAACAAGGGTTGTTGATCTGTCAGGGAGTGAACATGGACAATATTGGACCATTGGGTTCATGGAAAGTGACACGATCATAGCGTCATGGTCAAAATGACCTTGGAATCCCGAGGGATGATCTAGACTGTCCTTCAGGGTGAGGCCGCAATGAAAACTCCACCGAATATCTTGGTGAATCTCGTTGGAATGAGACCAAGGAAAAAATGCAACACCATCATGACATACCCTACTAACTAGCATTGCCACATGTCTTGATGGAAGGATGCCACGTGTTACCCTAAGAAGGGCCCATGTGTCATGTAGTTTTGGCAGAATTAGACAAGGGCCCACAAAGAATATGGATGCCACATGTCAAGCAATACCTATGACATGTAACACCCCACATGCCATGCCACATGTAAGTAGAAGATGGAAAAATGAGTAAGTGTTGAGACTTTTCAGACTCATGAAAGATAGTATCGTAGAATATTACCTCCGCGAGTCTGCGAAATGAAAAATGACTAAGTGTTTAGACCTTTCAGACTCATGAAAGCTAGTATCGTAGAATATTACCTCCACGAGTCTGTGAAGGAAAAAATGACTAAGTCTTGAGACTTTTCC